>QFDD01002186.1:0-21549 GCA_006871305.1 Vachellia collinsii | reverse complement strand
TCTATTGTAACAAACGAAAAAAAAAACGGCTGGTTCCCTTTTTTTTTTTTAATTAGAATTCAAATTATAGTAGTCATGGATTCAATTTATCAGCACCAAATCTAAACTTACAGGTTAAACTGGACAGTCCAAATTTAACATAATTTTATTTTTTATTAGTTTAATGTTTTAATATATGAAGAACTCAAAATAAAAGTAATATTTTCGAATCATTAATTAAATATTTTAAATCTGAACTATTAAAATTGCATTTGAACAGTGTAACGATAATTATGGATTAATCAACCCATTGAAAGTACATCTTTTTTTAAAGAAGAAAATGATAGAAGGCAAAAGTTATCTTAACTCAAGAATATATATTGCGTTGTTATGATCATCTTCATATTCTGAGAGGGCTACACAACGAAACATAGAATCAAAAAACCAACCAAGCAGAGCAATATGAACCCTGAGGGGGCCAGGGGCCAGTGGGGAACACATGCCTCTTTTAGTAAATAAATGTCCTAAATACAGACTTATTTTTATTATTAATCCGTGTTTATATAATCATTGCAATTATCGTCATTATCAGTATCGCCTTGTTCTTACGTGTGAGCCAGTTGTGCCTTATTCCCACAAAGCTTTAAACTGATAAAACTTTTCATATTTATATTTATTAAAATATAATCTTTCTGTTTACATTTACAAATCACTGTCACATCTCTTCTACTTTTATCTTTTCAATAGAAATTAAATATGGATAAGATCGAAACAATGCCATTAATAATCCCATAAGTAATTTATATTTAGGACCAAACTTTTTCTCATACATGTGGCTTACATATAGAAACATAGTTGTATAATATAAGTCAGTTGAACTAATTCATCGGAATAAATAATTCATTAAATTTGTCGTAAATCATTTGTTTAACTTACTCATATTAAATATATAGGTTAAACTAACTTTTGGTCTTCAGAGTTTCCTTTAATTTGGGTTTTGATCTCTGTAGTTTCAAAGTTTTGTTTTTGATCTATAAAGTTTAGTTCGTCTAAAGCTATCAGTCACTATTGTTTCAAAAGGATATACATAAAAGGTTAACACTGTTAAAAATGTTGAGGTGTCATTCACGCCGTTATTTTTGTTGAAGTGACCTGATAATTGAACATGCTCAATGTCTACATGGACCAGTGACTTGGAAAAAAAAAAACAGCGAATGGAAGGAATATGCGACGTCCAACTTTGTCCATCGAGTTTATGGAAACAATGGTGGAGAGGACATTAACAGCCCCAGTGATGATAGCAGAGTAGAGAGAAGCATCATTCTTGAATCCCTATGTGCTGAACAGCACCGGAGTGTAGAACATGATGGCGTTTATACCGGTGAATTGTTGGAAGATCTGTGTTTCATTTGAGCATCCAAATGTTAGAATACGGATGAAGAAGAATCAAAGCAGCAAGCTACAGCAAAATAGAGCGCGGCAAAGGGGTGTTTTTTTTTTGGGGTGGGGGGGGGGGGAATGAAAGAAGGCATTGACCTGTG
This sequence comes from Vachellia collinsii, assembly GCA_006871305.1. Taxonomy (NCBI): domain Eukaryota; kingdom Viridiplantae; phylum Streptophyta; class Magnoliopsida; order Fabales; family Fabaceae; genus Vachellia; species Vachellia collinsii. The sequence continues at coordinate 20,029 of QFDD01002186.1, read as the reverse complement.
AGGCGACGGCAATGACGAGTTGGGGTCAATTTCTGCGCTTGAGAAGATTCCTGAAATTCAGGGTGCTTGACCTCTTGAGCGATGCGCCTCCACAAGTTCTAAGAACTCAGGCTCCACGTTGTCGGTACCCCTCATCTTTTTAAGCATAGCTCTGCCTTTGTCCAAGTGACCACGCTCGATGAGACTGTTGGGAGTCTCCACCACCATGAGAGCTCTTATGGTTAGGAGTCCTACCGGAATGCTAGCCAACCCCAGAGATAGCCTCCAACCCCATCCACCTTTGATCATGTGGTTCCAGTGTTCCCGAATAAGGATTAGATTCTGGAATGAAGCTAACAATCTTCTGCAGCAATAGACGAACCTTGCATCCCCGTTGTCAAGGAATTTTGGGAAGCCTGGGATCGGATTTGACTGTGAAGAAGAAGAAGGCAACAGACGGATCTTTTTCTTTTAAAAAAAATTCCAAGTCACCGGTCCATGTTGACATTGTGTATGTCCAGTTATCAAGTCACTTTAGCAAAAATAATGCCATCAGCTACATGTCAACATTTTTAACGGTATTAACATATGATTTATGTTCTTTTGAAACTATAGGGATTAACAATTTTAGACGGAATAAACTCTAGAGACAAAAAATAAGACTTTGAAACTATAGAAACCAAAACCAAAACCGAAGGAAACTCTGAGGATCAAAAGTTAGTTTAACCCTAAATATATTTTAAAGGAAAGAAAAATACAATAAATCACATTTAAGTATTAATTATATTAGTAAGAGTGATAAATAAACATTAATTCCTTGGAGGACCAACAATGTTTTTGTAGAAGTGGAGCATAATTTTTGTTTTATCAGGATGTGAGTTAAAAAGATTAGGGAGATCTCGGATATGGACCCATGGGCCTGTTTGCTGTGATGTTATAAAAGTATGTTTAAACAAGTCGAGACAAAATTCCTTCTACATATTTATCTTGTATGTAAGATAAGTTTTATCTCAATTTACATAAACATATTTTTTTAACATTATGCCATATTTAAACTTTGTTTTAAAAGTATAGTAAGAATTAAGAAAATAATATATATATATGTATGTATATATATTTAAAATATCTTTATTTATCTTTCTCATTTTTATCATGCATATGGGTGGAAACATGCTAGTTGGCCTGACCTGCATTTTACTTGTATAGACTAGGCCTTTATTGGCCTAGGGGCAAGCTAAGGCTCCTTAGGAAGCTTGTTTAGGCCTAGGCTTACTAAGAGGCTTTTTTTGCTATGGTTTATCAAACGACCTAAGCTTTTTTTTAAATAATATTAAAAATCTAATAAAAGTGGATGGGGAAGTATTCATCTCAGAACTATGACTTTTAGATTGAGAACCCTTACCACTACATCAATACATTACTTTGTTATCTATTAAGTATTTTCTATAATTATTAACTCACTTTATCTACAATTTTTATTAGGGAAAATTAGAATAAAGAATCTAGATAAAGTAATATTTGTTAGATATGATCATAGAAACTGTAATTATTTAAAAGAATCAAATACTAAAATATAAATTTGAAAATACTAAATTGCCCCTACATTGAAGTTTCTATTTTTTGTTTTTTGTATGCTTATTTAAATTTCGTAAATTCAAGTTATTTCTAGACTTTCATTTTTTTAATTCATATTTGGAACAGTTTAAACTAATAGTGAAATTCTGGGAAAAAAACTGATAGTAAGATCTGATAAGTTTTTTATTATTATACTAGAATTTTTAACACTATTTACATAATATCTTATTTTTATTACTTGATCTTCCTGAAAATTTTGATAAGGTATGGAATGATTTTATTTTGTTTATTTTGGTAAAAAAAAATATCCCAATAAAATAAACTAAACGAAAAAAAATTTGATTATATAAATGGATAAATGCTGATATTAAATATAAAGAAATATTGAATTATTGATGATATAGATAGAAATCTTGGAGAAAAAAAGAAAAAAAATACATAGTTACATAGATGATTGATAGTTTTTTTTAAATTCATAATATATAAAAAACTGTTGAAGATATGACTAAGGGCAATTTACTATTTTTGAATTTATATTTTAATATTTATTTCTTCTAAACAATTAAAATTTTCATAGTCTTTTTAAATAAATATTAATTTTTTAATCCTTTATTATAATTTTCTCTTTTTCATAATTATTCTACCCTGGATTTTTATCCATCACTCCATCGGTTATGCTTCATTGCTTCTACTTCCAGCCTCCAGAGTAGCAGACCGCAGTCGCCTTCTAGCTTCACTGGCTGGGTCATTTGTTCGGTTCTCCGCTCGCATCTCTACTCTAAGCGTTGCCCCCTTTTCTTCTTCAGTTGGTGCCACCCGCTCAATCTCATCATCGCTCTCCCAAACCTCCTTAGTCTGCTTTCTTTCTCCACCTCCTCAAACCCTCTCTCGCCCCTTTTTCTCAATCTGTCATCCGACTATGCTCTGAAGAAGCCTTGCAAGTTGCAGCAAGGTATCGATTTATAAGTGGAGCCTTAGGTCCCCAAATGGCACTGTGATTTTCATAAACAGCTATTTTTTTTAAAAAAAAAATTCTCTTGGTCTTGATGCAGTTCTATTTTGATATCATTCCTTGTTCATGTGTGCTTTATATAGTTAATTGTGGTATAAATCGTGAGTGCTCATTTCTGTTGGCTACTAAGTGGTAGTTCTTTTTTGGTAAAAATTGGACTAGTCCCTCTTAAATTCCTCTTCAAATAAATATTGAATTTGGTTTACATGATGTACCATGGTAATGTCTTTCTAGCATAGTTTTGTTTTCTGTTTAATTTTATAGTCATTTTATTTAATATTTTGGTTGCTTATATTGCTACAAAGGCATGAAACTAGAAGTTAGTCTTAAATTCTTTGTTTATCCGTCATCAATCACTCAGCTATGTTGAGTGAGGAAGTGCTGAGAAAGTTACATGTTTGGTTTAACTTTTTCATAACCTCTTCCAACCAGACAGTATTTTTTTCAATGGTTAATAAGGTTATTAGTTATTGAAATAAGCAAGCGAGCTTAAACCTAAATAGAATGTTATGCAAGGTCATGTCTTTCGGCTATTGATTGCTAATGTCTTTGCACATATACATTTTCATGTTGCACAGATTACTGCTTGAAGTACCTTTATGTTCAATCCGTAGTTGGATATAGAAGTTTTGACATGTTGTCACATGAGTTGCAGGAACTTCAAACTCTTCATTTTCAAAATACCGCTAAACATGTCAGTTTGAAGATGATAATGACAAATATAATATCTAGCTTTTGGGGCTCAGTCATTCCTGCAGCTTGATTGTCAGGAGAAAAACTTCTACATGATCATCTTCTATTGCAGAATTTCAAGTTTTTAATTTATTTATATTCTTAAAAGATCATAGTTTTCATGGAAGCTCAAAACTTTCTTTTATGGGGTTGTCCGGACTTATCAGTCCCATTGGATCGATATGGAAAACAATCATGCCGTATTAAGTCACCTCAACTGCCTTCTCCATCCTACTGTTCTTTTCTCCAGTTCCAGAAACTGACATCTAGGGGAGCCTGTAACTGTATCACCTACAAAGTGTCTTCTAGGAAGAGAATGGAGTGCCGTAGTAATCTAGAACGTGGGGTTATGACCACAAAGGGTGGCAATGTGAGAGCTCAAGTCAAACGAAAAAAGCTGGCTGTTTTTGTCTCAGGTGGTGGATCAAACTTCCGATCGATTCATGAGGCATCAATTCAGGGATCAATTCACGGAGATGTCTCTGTTTTGGTTACAAATAAGAGCAGTATGTGTTATTTTAAACCTTTATTCTTCTGTATAATAATGTGCGATCTTTGCTTTTCTCAATCATTAGTCCTTTTTATTTTGTTTTTCCTTTTAAAGATCTTCATGTCTCATTAGAGTCTTCTCATTACTTGTGTGTCTCATTCTTTTTACTTATTGTGGGTAAGGTCATCACTGCTACAAAATGTCATCAATGTGAAGGAAGCTCTTTTCCCTTGTAAATTTATGGTGTGAATTGGTAGTAAATTGGATTGTTGGTTTCTTTTTCTTTCCATTTGCAGACTGTGGGGGTGCAGAGTATGCCAGAGATAATGGCATCCCAGTTATACTATTCCCCGATGATGGACTATCCACTATCGACCTTGTTAATACTTTAAGGTCAAACAGATATACAACTTTTTTGAGCTGTCCTCTGTTTTTTTTTTTTTGTTCAGTGAAGAAAAGTAGAAAACTAACTTAGCCTCTGGTATTTTAATTCACCAAACGTTTCTTATATTTATGGGAGTAAATAACACAGGAATCTCTATAGTTACTATGGATATGTGAAAATACAGAGTAACATTTGGCAATGGTATATGAAACATTAATATACGCTTGGTGAGATCTGATGCATAAAAACTTGGCTATATCATTAATATATGAAACATTATCTGCATCAGGAGTTTGGAGATTGATTTTATCCTTCTAGCTGGATACCTCAAACTTGTACCACTGGAATTGATCCGAGCTTATGAAAGGTCCATAATAAACATCCATCCATCACTTCTCCCAGCTTTTGGAGGCAAAGGCTACTATGGGATGAAGGTACATAGAGCAGTAATTGCTTCTGGAGCAAGGTATGCTTCTTGCAAAATATCTCCACATTTGCTGACTGTCATTGAGTACTACATATACTTGAATCTTGATTGTCTTATCTTCATTTCTCCTTTGTTTGTTTGTTTAGATACTCAGGTCCTACAGTACATATTGTTGATGAACACTATGACACTGGGCGTATCCTTGCCCAGCGTGTGGTTCCTGTGCTTCCTACTGACACTGCAGAGGAGTTGGCGGCAAGAGTTCTAAGGGAGGTGGGTAATTGGATATCATGTCATTGGGATGAAACAATTCTCAAATTGACCCCTTAATAAAATTTCATTCTCATTTTAGTTTTTTCTGATGCCTCAACAATATTTCGAACAAGTAACTTTGCTAATGGCTTTTAATGGTGCCATGTGACGTTAATTGTGCCCTGTTATTCCATCCATTCTCAAAGTCAGTGATCCAGTGATCAGACTGGATAGAATCTGAAAATGAAGGACGAACCTGGGAACTGAAAAAATCCATTAGAAACCAATTTGACAATGAGTGTATATGTCTAGGACCAAATCAAGATTTTTTTTCGGCTGGTGGTTTGGTAACCTGATGTTTTTATGTTTTCACTTTCAGGAGCACCGGTTATATGTAGAGGTGGTTGAAGCTTTATGTGAAGAACGTATAGTTTGGAGGGAAGATAGTGTTCCCCTCATTCGAAGCAAAGAAAACCCCAATGAGTTAAGCTAGAAGAAGAATAAACTACTTGAGTCCACCCCTGAAGAGATTCTGATTTCACTTTCGCATGGTTATAACATATTCTTTCAACATTGCTTTTCACTGCGAGACCTATAATCTAATGAGCTGACCTGGTATTTTACGGTTTTTCGCTTGTGGTTTTGGCCTCTATAAAACTCGTAACGCTGACAAAATCAGTGATGAATAAATGATACGAGTATCAGATGGGTTTTGAAGGGGCCCCTGACTAGGGATGTGGCTTTCATCTGGCATATGCCCTTGGTTTCTAAAAGGTGTTGGGTTTTGGACTTGTTCTATACCTGATTGAGAATAACATGTGGAGCTCTGATCATCATCTGTAATAACAACATTTATCTCTTCATTTGATCTTTTCGATTGTGAGAAGAGATCTAAGTAGTAAGTACTATATCCGACTCATGAGAAGTTTGGATAGTTTGTAATTTGTAGGGTGTTTTGGATTACATTGATTTCACACTGTACTCTAACTGTAACACCTTAACTATATAATAACTATTCCTCTCATTGGGTGTAAAATTTTATGTTATGGGCTCATATTCCCACTCTCATCTTGCTTTCCTGGTATCATATGAACTCCAAACCTTCTGTCTACAATCAGATTATAATATCAAATTGCATCTGTATGTATTTCAGTCTAGATCCAAGTACTTGAATAACTAAACAAGAATCAATTTTGTTTCATTAAAAATTAAATCATTTTATAATTTTTAAACTATAGTTTTAATAAAATGAAAAGCTATATTTCTAAAATTAAAATTATATCACAATCATATCTCCCTTGATCAAAATATTTTTTTTTTAAAATTTATAGGTTATAAAGTTGTGATAGAAATTTATGAAATATCTATATATATAGTCCTAAAATGTTTTTCATTTTCCGTCTTTTCTAACCTCTAGTGGGAACCCAGATCCCAAAATATCAAATGCCCATGCCAAGGAGCTTTGCTGTGGAATTATTGGCCGTATTTATGGAATTGCGTTACTTTCTGACAAGTTGTTTTTTTTTTTTTTTCAAAGAAGTATGCGTTGTGAGAAGTTAAATTATAAGCTACTTATTTCTTAAAAACTAAAGTTAATATTTTTAATCAACTAATTAAGATATATTTCCATATTTCTTGAAAGTCTGATTTTTACTCCCAACTTACCTCCAGCAAAACTGTTTGAATAATTATATATATTTATCCTTTGAATAGAGATAATTTTATTTAAACTACTGTCAAATATTAAATTAAAGGGAATTTTAACCTTAGTTTGCAATACTACAAGAATTAACTCATTCGTTGGTTTAAATGATTGGTAATTGGTCATAATAATTTAATTTGAGTGTATATATAGAATAGAATAGAGTTCTAATTTGTAACACTCTCATGCAAAAAAGGTAGAGTAATATACTTTAAATTTCTTAAAAAAAGTTAAACACCTAAAAACTAAATATAATACAAATGGAAAAAGGTAAACAATGTTATTAACTTTTTTTTATTTAAAAAAGGCAGGAAAATTTCTAAAAAAAAAAAAAAAGCAGTCAGGAAAATCGAATATTGAATGTAACCCTGCCTCGCATGTCGCAAAGAGATTCTCCGCCCATGCTTCTGTTATCCTCCGTGTGCCGACGCAAATACTAATCAGAGAGCTAGAAATCGTCCTGCGCAGAAGAATGAGATCTACTTCACCAGAAGCGATTTGCTTTTCTTGATTAATCTGCCCAAGTATGTTGCCCCTTTATGAGTTTTCTTATTAAATATTTACCTTCTGATTTTGTTTTACCATCGGTTTTTGCGTGTCTATTCACTTTGATATCGCTTATTAATTTATTGTTTTTCTATGAACAATGATGGTGATTGTTGATCCTCTTATCAAGTCTTCGGATTTTATTTTGACCCCTTTCGTTTAGACACAAACAAAAAGTTGCTAAGATTGGACATTTTGGGCAAATTTGGTATAATTGAATTGGGGCAAGATTGTGTGCTCCTCCTGCACTCTCCCCCTGGGGGTGTTTAATTTTTTTTTTTTTTTTTTTTTGGAAAAAAGGATTATTGTTTCTGGGATCCTCTTATTTCTGTCTTTGTAGGATACATAATTAATATGTCATATTTCCACATCCCAATTAGATGCTTAATGAGCAGAAGCAATTAAGCAACAGTTGTGGTTGAGTTCTGTCAGCAATTATCTATTCGATGTGTTATTGTTAAGTGTAATGGACATTGCAGAACTTGCCTTGGGGTTTCTTTGTCTTTGGCTTTCGTGGTAATAGATTAGGGTTGATCGATCTAACTAAGAGTTTTACTAATCCATGATCCTTTCTAATTTTTGTGATGATTTATTGTCAAGAATGCATATTTGTGGCTTCCTCTCTTAGGTACACGTACAAAATTCCTGCAAATCAAAGGGGAAATTTTCTATTATATCTTTAGGTTGGATGTCTGTTATTTGAATCCAATAACCTCATTCCATTAGCTAATATCATCTACACTGTGAGTGTTAGACGATTGATATATTTGTTGCTTTGCTGACATAGGATCTGGGTGATGTTGCCTACCTAAATATTTTGTTAATATGGATGCTCCATGCTTACCCTTCATGTGGACTTGACTGGAAATGTTTATCATGCTTATTTAACGTGTTGGTTGGCATGAGGTTGGATTAGTGATTGGTTGAATTTCTTGCATCATTCTAAGTTTTAGTTTTCATTGGATTGATATGCTGCCTTATGGTCTGCAGGATTTTCAAACTCTGCAGCTTCAAAATACAGTCAAACAAATTTTCAGGCTGTAGGGGAGAATGGCAGAGACAATATCAAGCTTCTGGGGTCCAGTCACATCTACTATTGAGTGTTGTGAAAAAAATTACGAGCATTCATCCTACATTGCAGAATTTTATAACACATTATCCAACATTCCCACCATCCTTTTGGCACTTATTGGTCTTATAAATGCTGTAAGACAACGGTTTGAGAAAAGATTTACTGTGCTTCATGTATCCAATATGGCGCTTGCCATAGGAAGCATGCTGTACCATGCCACACTACAACGTGTGTAAGTACTGATCCCCTACATCCTTCAACGGTTGAAGTTAATTGATGCCTGATTGTTTGTTGGTTTTGTGCACTTTAGAGTTATTTTATTGTGTCCAATAAGTTTGGCAGGCTAGAAATATTTATTGCCTACATCTTCTAGCGGTTGTTCCTGCTCACTGTAGCAACTTCTCTTCATTTGTTGAATAATTGGACTAGGCTGTTAGGTGTGTGTCTATGATAGGTATATATATGTCTTCTTTTTATCTAATTTGTTAATCAGCACGTCAATGTTTGTTTTGGATCACTATTTATTAATCTGATTTTGCACTTTAATTTAGGCAACAGCAGAGTGACGAAACTCCTATGGTATGGGAGATGCTTCTATACATGTACATCCTCCATTCGCCAGATTGGCATTACCGCAGTACAATGCCCATCTTCCTCTTCCTATATGGTGCTGTTTTTGCTGTTGTCCATTCAGTGGTCCATTTGGGTATTGGCTTCAAAGTGCACTATGTCATTTTATGTCTCCTCTGCATTCCGAGAATGTACAAGTATTACATCTACACTCAAGATGCATCTGCCAAGCGGCTTGGAAAGCTATACTTAGTTACTCTCGTGTTAGGCAGTTTGTTTTGGTCCATTGATCGTGTTTTCTGCAAGGAGATATCCCGCTCCCCCATTAACCCACAGGGTCATGCTTTGTGGCATGTCTTCATGGGTTTCAACTCCTACTTTGCAAACACATTCATGATGTTTTGCCGTGCTCAACAGCGTGGGTGGTCTCCAAAAGTTGTCCATTTAATGGGCATTTTACCCTATGTGAAGATTCAGAAACCAAAAACCCAATGAGAGAACTTGAAAGGAGAAGATGAAGGCTTCTCCATCATCTTACATTTTGGCAAGCTAAGTTATTAGCAAACTATTTGTGTTCATGCTCAATTTTTTGTTTCTGTTTTAGGTTGTCTGAAATGATGATTGATTATTTACATATTTTGTTGTAGAAGTAGGACATGTGCCATACTTATGTGGTCATACTGATATTTTCTTGAGCCTGGACTATTCCTACGTTTAAAATTGCTTTGACAACTAAGACCGTTGTTATGCTGTAGTGGATGTTGTTGGGCACGAGATTAACCCCTCAATATTCTACCTGTAATGGATTTTGACTTTATTCGCCAAATTTTATTTGGAGCTCTGTGAAATGTCATGCGCAGTTGCTGTTGCTTTCATGGGGAATTTTTCCATCATGAGGTTAGCAGTGGAATTTTGACATTTTCAATTAGATTCTCTAATTAGATTATAGCACGTGGATGTAGAAAACTTGATAGCAAACACCCAAGTATCTGTATTGTAGTGATCTGACCTGTCACTGTTGTGATGCTTTTAAAAGCCATTCCGAATCCTAATGTTTTGTCCAAATGGAATTTTGATTCACATTCGCCTTTTACCTTCCAGCATAAACTCTTCTTTTTCCCAGCATCAATTCTTGTGGCAACTCATTGGTAGTGGAATTTCTTAGTTGCGCCTGAATTAAATTATTACTGCTTTGTAGTGGCACTTCACTCAATACATATATTTTATTGTAGCTTGGGAATATCCTTGTCGGGAGAGCATCCAAAATATTGAATTATGATCTTTCCTCCTTTGAAAGTAATGCCACGAACTGTTCACATTTGCGGGATAATTTGCTTTATTTTTAGCTGCACAGGAGATCGAAGGTTATCTTACACAACGACCCGAGGTACATAGGATGTAATCTATAAATGATGGTGAATAAAATGATATCATTACCCTTATATGAGTTAATTAACTTTTTTAGGTATTAAAAAAGTTAAATAAATAATTTAAAATTATTTATTTATGTGTATTATTATATTATATATATCAGTTTATAAGTTAGGTAAATTAATCTAGAGAAAAATAATAAATATATACACACATTTAAATAATTTATTTAACTACCTGCATCTTAAAAGTGATCTGAGTCTCATATCAGCTAACGCATTATAATTTTTTTCCTGCCATATATATAATTTCAAGGCAGTGACAGTTTAACATTGTGACTTTTGAGGGGTCGGGGAATGTATAAAATAGACCAAGCCTTTGATTTTTGAAAGTACCTTTCAGTGGCATCAGTTGGCCGTATAAGATTTTTTTCTTCTTATTATTAAACTTTACATTGCAAGGTAATTGTTGACTCTTGTAACACATACCCATGTCAATATTGACAATCTTGGCATATTGTATTATTGACTTTTTTTAAAGCTAATAACCAAAACGTTAATAATACTCTTGTAAGAGACTTACATGTCATTCCCCCTCAGGAGTAAAAGACTAATGGTGCCCACTTGTGGGAGATGCATGTTTGCCACATCACTACCTTTCAAACATGATGAAGAAAAAGAGGATCCAAATTTTACGTTGAAGAGACACATGTATCATCCACTGCAATAGATTATCAAAACGCTGTCACAAGGAAATTGAATGTTTTGTGGTCCCAAACTCGCAAAATTCTGAATGTATTATCAAATCTTCTTCCAGCAAGAATATAAGATATATTTTACAACTCAATATTACAATGTCACACGTCATAATTGAAACTCCATGAATTATTCCATCATTATTTATTAGACAGATTTCAGTTCTTGGTCGAAATTCAACCACGTTCTGAAATTCTGAAGCATAATAGTGTAAGATTGACCAAAACAGAGAGAGAGAGAGAGAGGATTTTAATGGTCACGATAAACTATACACATCTTGACACCTATCCCAATCTTTTGAATCTTATAACTCACATAATAATGGCTAGCACACATGTACAAATAATATCTCCCATTCCACTTGTGAATGTGAATGAAGTACATACAGTGTGAAGCATTCGAACATAGGGTCTATGACTGCCCTACAATCTTCCCTTCCAACATTTGCCCAAGCCTCAGATACAAAGCTTCTTGTTCTTCAAATGATAGGCTCATTAATATCTGAAGCAATCCGCACCGTTAAAATCGCACGTCAAATGTTTAAGTTAAATAGAAAGGAAAGCTCATGATATAACCGAAACATTTACCTGATCCAGAACCATTTCGACTGAGAAACTTTTAGGTGTAACAAATGATTGGTGATAGATATATGCGAAAACAGCCATCAGCATCTACAATGGGAAAAGAAAGTAACAAAATTGATTAACAAGGAACCGTACGAACTATTTGAGATCAGTATATAAAAAGTGCAGGAAGTTATAAACAATATGGCTAATCTCAGATACGTTTTAGTTGCTTATTCTTTTGAAAGGAAGGGAAGAACATTTATAGTAAGATGAACTAATTCTACTTATGCATATAAATACAGACTACAACTAAACCAATGCAGCTATACATTCAACCAAAATACTTCTTAAATAATGATATGAATATATACTTCTATTCTTGACAGCTCTATCCCTACTCACTACTCACTAAACCAATTCATCGGCTATTATCAATGCTAAATGCTCATCGATCATGAAAGGACCTACAATGTTTTCAAAGATACACAAAAATAATGGATAAGATTTTATTTCAATCTGCAAATTTACTTATTGCTCAAGCTTCACTGTTAATCTTTCCGTTGGATTATTTTTTAGGGGGAATGAGGATGCAGGATAAAACTGGGCAATGCTAAATCTAGCTTTCGAATTGTGAAATAAAAAATATCCACCCTCGCAGAAGGGGTACCCCTACATTGGGGAATGCGTTATCAGTATGTTGGCCTTATTCAATGTTGAGAAAATACACACACTCTACCTGGCAGTCCATTCTGTCAGTAATTCCACCATGTCCTGGGATACTGTCACCAAAATCCTGCAGAATTGAAGAATAAAGAGAAGAGATGTTAATAGAAGATGCCTGAAAAAATATTTGTTCACTTACTGCATTGCAAAAGCGCCACATCCAAACCTTTATTTTAAAAGCTCTTTTGAAACCACTTGCAAAGAAACCTCCAAAAGGTGCAATAATAGAAGCAAACAAGCCAATACAGAGTGCATGCCATTGAACTGGTAGGATGGATATCTGTTTCCAAGGAAACTGCACCAGAATTATGTCAGAGTCGTTTAGAGAGATTGTGGATTGGCATCACATAATTACATCATAATCATAAGATTTATAAGCTGAACTGGCATGTAAAAGATATGATTTAACCTTCAGTAGTGGTTCAAAGAGACAAGGCAAACTGAAGAAACATCAATTTTAGGTAAAGTCATCCACAAACTCGAGGTCATTAGCAAACACCCTCGATTTTCATAACCAAAAATGTCTCCCTGAAGTATCTCCTTTCAGAATCTAGATCTTCCCGCCAGTTCCCAATTAACATCATCGATCAACACTCCACTTTAGACTCCTTCATTTGTCACTTGGCATGCTCTTATTGGTTAGCAACTAAAATACATGGGTTAGAATGTTAAAGGAAGGGTTGTGCGAGAAGGGAATCCCCAAATTCCCAAAACCAAAACCCTAACTTTAGGAGCAGGCCATTAAGCAGTGAGCACATGCCATGTGACAGATGAAAGAGACTAAACATTTGAGTTAACAAGGTTTGAGGGGAGCTAGTAAGAAGATCTAAATCCTAAAGGGTAACATTTCAATGGGTAATTTACCACTTTCAACAGTAGAGGGGATGCCTGAGAATGACCCAGCGTCGTGTGTTGTGAAAAGAGAAGAGGGGGTGGGATATTTGCATTCTCCCCTTAATTTTATGGGGAACGGCAGAGACACATGTCACACTTTAGTAAAAGATTCAAATTAACTTCAAATAGTAACAGTATAAAATTCTCAAAAACTAAAAGTCAGAGGTTCACAGAAATTACAGAATAAATATTGGTTATATTACATATCCAGAAAAGTAGACTGCTGAGCAGAAATTGTTGGGTTACCAGAATTTTCAAGCTGAATATCAAATACTTACGACGAGAGCAATCCATCCTGGTAAGGCATAAGACTCTGGCTTAAACAGTGGGCCAGGATCACAGTGAAGCCAACCAGTTGATAAATCCTGTATGTTATTCCCAGGGAGATAAGATTAAGGTACTTGGATATTGAAAAATGCCCCATCAATGAGCTATGGTCTCTAAAAGACCTACCTTCCTAGGACATGTTAGCCACTGAGAGTGACCCATGAGGTTTGCTAGCTGCAAAACGAGATTTGTAGAATTACATTAATGTCTATTAGTAGACCTTCATTTCTGTGTACATCAAGGGGAAGAAGTCGAGATGTACTATTAAATTAAGGTGAGTCTACAGGTCCTTTCCTTGTTCATAATCACATGCATAAAAGTATTGATTGATACATCTAAATACTCAAGCTTTTTACTCTTTTGAGATTTAAGAATGATGAGGGCATTGTGCCAACAGTAGGCCCATTAGCAACACCAAACACTATCAACATTACCACACACTTAACATCTAAAAATTTCATAATCAAGCTTGTGTAGCTCATTTACATTGTTGCAATCGCATATACTTTGATTAAGTGAAACTCACATTGTTTTATGAGTGATTCTGTTAGTTAGAGTATGTTTGGGAACACTCCAGAATCAATTCTGGAATCACTTTTACACAAGTCGAGACAACTTTTCTCACATACTTACCTTGGATTGTGTACAATCACTTTTCAAAAGTTAATCCAAACAAGCTCTTAAACACCTCTCCCCCCAAAAGGGAACAAAATCGTTCATTATAAAATAGAAAGTCAAGCTCACCAAAAATGCAGAGATGATAGTTGTAACTGATGCCCCAATAAAGCCTTCCCATGTTTTCTTTGGAGATAGCTTTATCAAAGGGGTTCTTCCAAAGAAGAAACCAAAGATATAAGCAGCAATGTCATTAATGACAATAAGGGAGGCTGGAAGAAGAAACCTGCAGAATGAGCCCATTTGTTAGAGAAAACAAGCAAAATGATAAGTGTCAAGTATTTTGTGCTTGATTCCAAGAATACAGAGTCTAGAAGCCACCAAAGAGTAACCGTGAAATATTAAATATAATCACACATAAAAAAATGATTTTAAATGCGGGCAATTCAATATGAATAGACAATGTCACCCAAAGCATGGGAACCTAGACCAGACCGGCCGGGTCAAGCCAAAAACTGGCGACCCGGCCTCCGGTCCGAGTCATGGTTTAAACCCGAATTATGGTAACTCAATCCAACCCACCATGACCCGGTAGTAACTTGGTTGACCCGCAAAGGTTTTTTTTTTTTTTTTTTGGGACCTAGTGAAAAAAAACCAAAGAAAAACCTCACTTGACACACTTCGCTCGCAGCTCACCACCCCCAACTTTTTTTTGGCGCAACTGAGCTCTTCCCTTCGTCACAACTGACTTTTCAACGCCCTCTCCTCTCATCGGTGAAATCTTCCTCTCGTATGCCCTAGCTCATCCCTGATGGAGCTCTTCCATGCTGCTCCATCTCCTTGCCCAAGCTCTTCGATGCTACTCGTGAAGGAAAGAAGAAGAAAAGAGAGAGGCCACACGGACGCTTGTGTGTTACCGTTGAGAAACTTTCTTCCAAGAAGGCAAGACAAAGAGAGGCAAGGGTGAGTGAGTGACAACCTTGCCTACTATAGAGTTGACACTTGAGTGTTGAAGAAAAAATTTCACATGGGAGTCAAAGAGAAGAAAAAGTAGGAGAGAGAAGAAAAGGTAGGAGAGAGTTCAATGTGATTGTTATAATCAAATAATGTGATTAAAAATAAGGAGAAAGAAGAAAAATTTTGGATGGTATGAATATGTGATGAAGTTTATTATTTTTATTCCTGACCGGTCTGACCTATGGCTTGATTCCGATTTAACCCACTGACCCCTGACCCACTATCTTGTTCGGTTCAGTTATCGGTCCGAGTTCTTGTACCTTGATATTACCTCAAAACAATCTAAACAAGAAAAAGGAAAGGTATTGGACAACTCAAATGAAGGAAGGGAAAATAGTTGGGGTGGGAGAGGGCTTGGTGATGCACTAATCATTGAAATTTTCTTAATCTATAAGCTTCATCTTTCAAATCCATAGGCTTCATTATCACCTGACTACAATCTAGACCACCAGACCGAAATACAAGTTTCTTGCAAACAAATACAAACTGTAATGACATACAGAAATTACTTTCTATAAAGCAGTTCTTCATATTTTAAACTCCTGAAATTTATCCTTGTGGATAAAGAGAGACGGCAGCCACCAAGTACATATCATGAAAAAGACAATCCAAAAATAATCCAAAATAAGTATGAATATATTTTCAAAATACTCATTAGTTCCCTCAGATAGACCATATTACCAGAATATTCCTTCAAAAATGTTTGCCACAGTGAAGGAGGACTGCGTAAACACAACAATCAGAATCATATGTGTCCAGGCATACTGACCAAATTGATACTTGTACATCTTCTTCTTTAATGTGAGAATGAACCACATAAATCCTGTATTCAGTCATTGAAAGGGAGGAATATCGAAATATTAGCATCCATACATTGACAAGAAATAATCTTCAAATAACTAACAAGAAATATATCAAGCATTTGATAGATATTTCTCTAGGCACTAGCAATCAGGATTACAAGGTTAAAATGCACAAATTACCTGCAATGTACAAGGAGTAGCAGATAGCCATATGATATTTCAAGAAGCTGCTCACAAGCTGATATAAAACCTTGTCTAAGGTCACTGTGTTAACAAGGTGTTGACTCAGAATACGCCCATATACAAATAACATTGCAGTGAAGAAAAAATGCCTGAAAAAGTTCAAAAAGTTTAATATCAGTAAAAAGGAAAATAAGCCATGAGTCATTTAATAATTAGTAAAATCTGGCCTTTCAATTACTAGCTCTTTTTATGAAAACAAGGAACACTGTTATGAGGGCAGTGAAGTAGAGAAAAATACCAATTCAAAAGCCTAAATCCTGGCAGCTGCCTATCTTCATGAGCTCTCCTAAGTAGATTGAAAAGCTCTCTTGCCATAAAGATCTGGATGACAATAACCATGGCTGTAATGTAGAGGTGACCCAAGTAGATGATTAATGCAAAGCCCCCGATCATCCAAAGGGTTGAGTATGCACGGATCAACATGGACTTGTATTTGTTCTTGTCATGAACAAGTAAAGGGTTCCCATTCGCTTTGCTAAATTCTGTATCAGCCTGAGATAAAGATGTTATCAAATGAATCACTCCCCAGTTTACTCAAGTTTTGCGAAATGAAATTGAGCCTTGGTTCTCAAATCAGTCTATTACTACAGCTTATTATGTTAATTCTCATTCACGGACAACAAATGGATATTAACTATCTCAGCACTAATGGAAAAGGAACTAATTTTTGAAATTTAAAAAAATAAATCCTCAGCTATTACAACCTTCCAATAAAGGTCTCCCCAATTATAATTGCTAGAAAATTTTCAAGTTGCATTTAGATTATAGGATCACCATTAAGTGTAGGTGCAGCCATGTTCTATATGAATGCCACCACTACACTAAAGCAACAAGTAAAAATTTATATAGCTGACCTCATTGGAGCGTTTACGATGCCTATTACGTGTTGTCGGAGTTGAAACAGCACTAGTGTTAGTGTCCTTATCTTTATCCATAGCTCTTCAATCAGATGTTGGCCAGTTGGAAACAGTGTAAAAGGCGCATGTGAAGCATGGGATGTCGACACCTGCAAAATAGATGGCATATACTATTTTGGCTTACATGAAGCATTATTCCCAAAGAAATCTATTATCTATAAATTAGAATAAAGTAGACACCTCAGGAGGCCTATTTTATTAGTCAACTTTGCCAAGTGAAAGACTAGAGGGTAAAGTCTCAAATCATATGGCAAATTCTAAGGTAACTGAATCCAATTGAATGTCCCGGAAGGGATAAAAGGGAAAATGTTAAGCCTCTAACTGCAATATTTGAATTGGCTAAGTGAACTTTTTGCAAATGAGTCTTCCTTTGCCATTTCAAACCTATACCTCTTGCAAATGAGTCTTCCCTATACCTCTTGCATATTTAGCTGCCCTCATATAATTCACTGTGTCTCATTCCTCAACAGCGATCATCTTCTTTCAACACCATGGCATCTACATGAGCTGAGCTTCATGGATAACAAACGATCCTAATTCCAGCATGTAATTACTCATCCACCTTATCAACAACATCATTGCCTCACCACTTACTCTATACAAATTCCCTGTATCATAAAGCATGATGCCATAGCTAACATTTAGTAAATGCCTAATATATACCTCTGAATTCTAGGTTCCTTGATGACACAAAACGCATGCCACCCACCTCACTTCATCAAACAAAGTAACCTTAATCTCACAAATTTGTCCAAATGAAGTTGCATAAAAGACAAAGTACAGAGAGATAAGTGTCACACCACTACAAGCTCCAACCACAGAAACCTAAAAAGATATAACTTAAGAGGTGCTAGTACTAAATGTTGAAGTTCAAGTTTATCATCTGAAGGAAAAAGTTGCGAATAGTGACCATTATAAGCTCTACAATTGCATGAGTGCATAGGCACAGCACTGATTCTTACTACTAGTGCAGATGCATAGTTCAACCAGAAAGGAACATTTTCGTAACTATTGCATAAATAGTACTATGGAAGTTTGGATGCCGAAGGAACCTAAAGTTGCCCCTCATGAGCTATTTAAATTTATCCGTCCCATGTTACCAGAATAAAATTAGATACTGATGCCCAAAATCACCATTAAGTCGTCATGTGTGATAACTATAACTTACTATTTCTGAAGAATCGATTATTTATAACATTAATGTCCGCTATTAAATTAAATAGAACAAAGAACCTTATTCCCAGAAATTAATAGACATATCCAACATATAACGAATGCTGCATTCCTCCAAGTAATTCGGATTAATACTTGAACTTCAGCATCAGTCAATACCGTTCCAGTCCCTAACTCCCCACTCCTTCCCTTCATACTGAGTTCGAGTATCAAACAACACCAAAGGTTGAAGATTTTTCAAGAAGCTCACCGGAGTAGCCTCCGTTACCTCACCTCCACGAAATGCGTAAGACAAGTATAAAATAAACACAAGTGGGAAGAAAATACTTACGAATTTCAAAGAATAAACAACATTCAAGGAAGGAGACTAGATTTAAAATCAGGAACAGTTGTTTCCAGTCAAATTTCAATCAGAGGCGAAGTACTCGAACCATAGGATCAAACCAAGCAGGGATAATGGAAACAAATATAGGCAAAAATGGAATATCTAAGAACAAGGCAGCGAATGAGTAAGGAATCGTGAAAGCACAAAACCTGTTTGATTCTGCTGAGAGGAGGAAATGATATGCAAAAATGAAATATGAAGAAGAAAAGCAAGCGAATAGGAATAATAATAGAGGCCGAACAAGCATAAGGCAAAAGGAACGACGAAGCCTTCTTCCTTACTAGAAAATTAGTTGCTGTACCAGAGAAGAAGAAAAATTAAAAATTGAAGAGAATAATAACCGAATTAAATCATGTATATTTTCCACGGAACTTTATTAAAGTTATTCTACCTTTTTTTTCGAAAATACATATTAAAATTTATTGAAAGTATAAATTCACCAAATTTATTAGTTTTATTTTATTTGTTTGGTGGTTTCTGGTTCAGTTTTGCTGCAGATGCAAAAATTCTAGAGAATGTGAATTTTTTTTAAAAAAAAATAGATCGGTCAAATTGAAAATTAGGGCTGGAAAAAAAGAAATTGAAAATTCAGGGATGCCCGCCTGAAACGTGGGAGCATAACCTGGCTGGCACGTTGGCGGATCATTTGTTCATTCGTGTAACCATAATAGATCATTTCGTATGGTCAAAATTTTAAAATGTTATCAAAAAATGTTCAAAAGATTTTACCATTACGAAAGTGTACTTGATTGGAGATATAACTTAAAAAATAAATAGTTATATAGACACAAAGAAATATCTATGTAATTTTAACAACTATTTATTATATATATATATTAAGGGAGGAAGGGAATCCCGGAAAATACTGCTCATTTTTAAAATTTCATGAAATATACTATATTTGCACCAGTTTTAAGAAAAATATGAAAATATATAGAAAAAAGTGAAGAGTATTGAAGATATCTACATATAGTGCAATTCAATCTCAATTTTTTTTTTATTTAGATAGGTAAATTCTCCTGCAAAAGTTTTTATTACAAGATTCAAAATGTTATATAATACGCAAAATATTATTGTGAAAACATCATTTTCGGTTTCTAAAATTTTGATCAACTTAAATCAAGATCCATCTAATATTGTTTTCATTAAGGAATCACCTCCCTAATAAAGTTATGATTTAGAATGGTCAAAGTCCTTCCCATCATCAAACGTATCATTGTTACAATACAGATACATCATAATCACATTTCACAACATGTCATGTTTATAAATCTTAACCAAACATACGAGTTTTTAACATTAGACATTGTTTAATACACGAGTTCGAGATATAGCTTCTTTAAAAAAACCATGCGCCAGTTAGTGACAACTTTCTATTTTTTATGTAGTACAAGGGACAGAGAGATTATCTTCCCTAATCACAAGGTATTGAAGGAAAAGAGGTAGACCATTCTAACTAAGTTGTTACTTTACTCATCCTATACATAGAAGTTGTTTT
>QFDD01002185.1:0-28681 GCA_006871305.1 Vachellia collinsii | reverse complement strand
TAAAAAATAATGTAATAATAAATTACCAAGGATATGAATAGTTATGTAAATTTAAAAAGAAAAAAGAAAAAGAAAAAGATGTCAAAGTTTTTTTTTTAAAAAAAAGGGAATTTGAGATTCAAGAATTTGGTAGAGAGATGGAGAATGAATTGCTGAATTTAATCCTCACACACACTTGGAATGCTGGAAATTGTATTATAGGGCCAATCATTGTATTTTTAATATTTTAATTGATGAATCATTCATTTTTTATTATCATAATATTTACATGTTTGTTGTGATAAACTGTCATTGAATAAATCATAATGATTATTTTAAATGTTCATATATTTTTTTTTTGCCAATTTTAAATGTTCATATATGATTGTCTAAGTGGGAGTAAAAATAAAATAAAGCCATTTATGACTTTGAAATGTATGAATATACTAATCAAAGTTATAGGCATTTGTAAGAGTACAAGGTGTTGGATCGACCCGCTGTGAGATAGCTCTATGAATTCATATTATAAGCTTGTCCCAGAAATGATTATGTCGTTGTGCTCTTTAATATGAGATCATCATGGATTCATATCATAAGCTTTTCTTTCATCTCTTGAATCCTTGTATATAGTCACTCATTTAACCTTTATATCTAGTTATTAAAAACCTGGATATTACACGTTGAGTTTGAAATTATTCATGCTAATTTAGACTTATATTGATTTTTTTATGCTTCCCACTTTTCTGTGTTATTTGAAACTGTTTGTTTAATTTTTTTTTAGTTTGATATTTATCATATACAAATTTTTTAAAAAAATTAAAATAAAAAATAGGTTGATAGATAAAGAAGGTGCACAACAATATAAAATGTTGGAAAAGTGAAACCATATATTTTAATATGTTAATTCAAAAAAATTATAATTAATATTCAAAAAGTTCATAATTTTGAATACTAAAATACTTTTGCCAAATTTCTTATATCAATTATGTCAAGTTTTTCAATCACACATGTCATTGGAGAATTTGATATCATGAATATAAGGAATTTGATGTATGTATGGTTCTTTTGAATATATTTTATACGTCATTGCATAATAATAATTTAAAAGTTAAAATGAATTTACAATTTTTATAAGAAAATCAGTATTTATTCCATATGAATTTAAACATTAAAGTGATAGTATTACATAATTACATAAATATTAAATAATAGAAAATTTACAGTAATGCAACTTCCCCTCATGGCGTGATGTTGAACATTGTAGAATGTTTGAATTTAGCCGAAAAAGAAAAAGAAAAAAGTGAAATTAAACTTAAGTAATTGGATTAGGTGAGGCCCAAAATATGAAACCGAATTGGGCCCAAACTTCATCTTTTGCAGGCGAAGCTAAGTCAGAGAGGTAAAGGTTAAAAGGCGGCCTCAGGAGCGTTCTTCATCTCAAGCCGTCAACATGCGGCATATGCACAGCCATGGGCCAATTTTTCCTCTACCTTTTGACTTTTACTATTTTTTT
This sequence comes from Vachellia collinsii, assembly GCA_006871305.1. Taxonomy (NCBI): domain Eukaryota; kingdom Viridiplantae; phylum Streptophyta; class Magnoliopsida; order Fabales; family Fabaceae; genus Vachellia; species Vachellia collinsii. Next base: position 27,189 of record QFDD01002185.1, on the reverse strand, counting down.
AAACAGAGAAAACTCACTAGCCAAAAAATGTCAATCCATCCAATGTGCACTTCAAACATCTGTATCTCCCCCCCCCCCTCAATTTTTTTTTTCAATTTCATCAAAATTTCATGTGAGAAAAGATTTGATAGATGTAATATAATAAATTTTGATTCTTAGCTCAACATTCGCATACGCTTAGGAGCTCTAAGTAGAGATGGCACTTCAAAGTATTTATACTGCAGATTTGATGCCGGCATTCTCTATAAGATTTTAACCAAATCTTGACCACCACTACTCACATCACCACTCTCACGGCCACCATGATCATCATTCTCACCATTTCCATACCCACTTTGACCATTACCCTCATTGCTACCACTTTTATCATTACCCCAGTTTCTAGGGGTGTTTAATGAAGTTCCTTGAAAAGAGCTAGGGGTCTCCAGATTATTGGCACGAGTTGCGGTGTTAGGCACCACTGATGGAGTTTCTTCTGTGGCAGGGATATCCAAAGAGTCCGATGGAATTTCCATCGAGGGGGCTCTGGTAGACATCCAGTTAAATTTTCCCACCTCTAATTCCACCTCTCCAAACATGTGGAAAAAGTGGACTTCCCTGCTCATTTACGTCCAAGTGGGAGTTTAGGAAGCTTTAACTACCAATCACCACCACATCAAAATACTATTGAAGTGCCACTAGTGGGAGGTGATGCATAGAATACTTTAACACCAAAGAAGTGGCATTGTTTCTGTGGTAATTATGTAAATAAAATAATAAGATAATAGTGGAAAGATATTAGGAATAGATATTGAGATTAGACATTAGAGAGAATCATGGGATTATTTGTATCAAATCTGATCTGGAATTACTGCTGTTTATCTGTTGCTATGCTCTTGTACTGTATATATAGATACTGTTAGCTCAATAGAATGTATCGAACTATGAAATTCATATTTGTTCCACATGGTATCAAAGCCGAACAACCCTGAACCATCGTCTTCATCTGAGTCACAGTCCGCATCCTTAGCGTCGGCCCCACCAGTGGCTTTTGAGCCGATGGGGTCCCCTCTTAATAGTTCCTCCTTGTCCAATACATTGAAGGCTGCTGGCTTGTCTGGGTCCTCTACATTCGATGGCTCACCCGTATCAATTGTGTCAGACAAACTAACTCTTGTCAACTATCGTGATTGGGCTCAAGCCATCCAACTTGCCGTCGAAGGTCGTGGGAAACTTGGGTTTCTGACTGGAGAATCATCGGCGCCTAGTGATCCTTCTACCCCAGTGATGCATCAATAGAGGACTGGCAATGCGCTTGTCTCATCATGGCTCATTAATGCGACCTATTGCTCGTGATATTTGGGAAGCTATCCATGTTGCTTATTCCGATGCCAAAGATCACTCTCGGTTGTATGATCTCCGCCAGCAGACATGGAAGTCATCTCAAGGTACGCGAAGTGTGACCGAATACTGGCTTGAATTCGTTGCTCTCTAGCAGGAACTGGATTTGATGACCGAAGAGGAGTGTGTCTCCCCAGTTGATGATGTACGTAATAGACATAATGTTGAGACATCTTGGGTTCTACTCTTTCTGGCCGGCCTCAACCCTGAGTTTGATGATGTTGACGACGTATTCTGAGTCGCACTGATCTTCCTACCACACTGGAAGTCTACTCTGTTGGTTGTGAGGAGTCCAACCGTCAGGTGGTGCTCTCTACCTCCTCTGTGACTGTCACTGAATCCATAGCCCTGGTTAGCAAAGGTATATCATCTGCCTCTACTAAATGTCGCCCCTCCTGTGACTACTGTAAGAAGATTGGCCATACTCGTTATAAGTGTTGTACCCTCCATGGCAAACCGGTTGGTCGGACCCCATGCAAGGGTAAGCCACGTGCTCACCATGCCTCGTATGAGTCTGTGTTGACGTCTTCCTCTGTTCAGCCATAGACACCACCGAGTAAGGAACAAATCTCTCAATTACTTGATATGCTTACACAGATGCAAGCCAAACAGGTGCATCCCTCCTCTTCCTTAGCGCGCAAAGGTATTCCTTCAGTTGCGTTGCATACTTCATTTTCTCCCTCTAAGTGGATTGTTGATTCTGGTGCATCTAACCCATGACCTTAGATGCCACAACGTTTATTTCTTATCACCCTTTATCAGGCCATGAGAAAATTAAAACTGCCACTGGCTCTTCTTCCACAATTGCTGGCACTGGCACCGTACCCTTATTTGCCTCCTTACGCCTTGATTTAGTCTTACATGTCCCTCATTTAGCTTGTAATCTTCTTTCCATTAGCAAGATAACCAAACAAGCATCTTGCTCTGCTCACTTCTAGCCTACTTATTTTGTTTTTCAGGATCTCTCATTAGGGAAGAAGATTGGCTATGTTGAAGAGGTTGATGGTCTTTACTATCTAGATGTTTCTACTATTAGTGCATTATGTTCCAAAATAAGTGGTCTCGTTTCCTTCTTACTCTCGGTTTCTCTCTCCAAGTTTTGATTTTCGAATTTAGATCATCAATCCTTAATAGAGAGGTCTGACCATCTATTTATAGACACTCAGAACTTATCCTTTTGAATTTTGAAATCTATCTTTTATCTATCTCAAAATTCAACATTTATCAAAAACTTGAAATTCGAGATATTAAATAAAGATGTGTTTATCTATATCTGTCCAACAGATATAATTTAACCAATTTATTTAATTTGGATAAGGAGATAAAAGAGGATAATGTTTAATTTATCTCCATAAATTAAATAAAATATAATATCAAGATAGATTAAGATTTAACATATCTTTATAAATTAAATCCAAGATCTTATCTTTTAAATCAATATTTAATTTATCTCTATAATTAAATTAAAGATTTATTCTATCTTTTAAAATGAATCAAATATTTAATTTATCATTATAAATTAAATCTAAGATATATCGTTCAAAAGAAATCTGAAATAGTATATCTTTATCATGTATATAATATATTTACATATCAATATATATGTTAGGATAAGATTTGACTAAGAGGGGGGGTGAATTGGTCTAATTAAAATTTTCGCAAACGTTGAAACGTAAAGCAGAGTATGAAAGAAAATGAACAAAGTGATTTATCCTGGTTTGGTTCACTTGATCTACGTCCAGTCCTCAGAATCCTCTGAGCTTTTCAAATCCATTAATCTTAAAAGATTACAACAACTTGGAAGAAGGACTCTCCCCCTTCCTAACTCAATTTAACCCACTGACACTTTTGCTCATGTCTTCTCCCACTCAAGATTCTCCAATCTTGAGATATTCTCACAGAATAAATGATTGTACAAATATATTCTCCTTTCTGAGAATTAAATGATGAACACTAAAGCTCTTAAGTATGAGAGACTGAAAAACAGAGTAAGTAGATGAATAGCAATTAATTCGATATCAGCTGTGTGTATCTCTATCCTCTGAAACTTGAATGCTTTGCCTTTCATAGTTGAGGAGAATTAAATATCCGTTAGAAACATTTAAGTTTCCTTTAGACTCAACCTCGTTGTTCACCTTCCCGCAATAAATGATTCTGACTGTAGGTAGGGTAGTTTTTGCATTTTTGTCCGTTGAATCCTCTTCTGGTGAAACAATCAGAATTTCATTCTCTATTAATCATTAAAGTAAATGAGCATTTATGATGGTAGATAAGATTCAAATAAATGGTGCATGAAAAAGGAAAGATTTGATATTAATGAAAAGCATCTGACACGCTGCGTAACTATCAGATAAAGCAAACTCGAGTTTTGCTTGCTGAGAACTCGAGTTATTGAAGAAATATCAAAGTAAAATTTACATAACTTTTATTGTAACTCGAGTTTTAATAAGAGTTTTGATAAATCTTGAGTTATAAAACTTAAAACTCGGGTTTTCACAGGTTTCTGCAAGCCGAATCATTTCATGCTCTTCGAAACTCGAGTTTCATACTCCAAAACTTCAAGTTTTGAGTATAGAAAAATTTCCACCTCGAAACTCGAGTTCTATTTCATAAAACTGGAGTTATGCTAACAATCTTAACAAAACTTCAAGTTTTGGAAAGAAGTTTTGTAGTTAAAGAATTTTTCAGAGCTTGAAACTCGAGTTTTGATTTCCTTAAACTCGAGTTATACTAAAACTTTTGCTGAAACTTCAAGTTGTGAAGGAAGTTTTGATTCTCTCTCTTCAAAACTCGAGTTCTGATACTCATAACTTGAGTTCCACCAAAACTTTTATTGAAACTTCAAGTTTTGGAAAGAAGTTTTGAGTTTCAAATATTCTTCAGAGCCTGAAACTCGAGTTCTATAAAACGAAACTCGAGTTTTACCAAAACTTCCATTGTAACTTGAGTTTTCTCTGAGAGTTCTGATTTTCTAAAACACTTTTAACATTCGAAACTCGAGTACTATAACACACAACTCGAGTTGTGTCAAAACTTTTGTTCAAACATGAGTTATACTGAGAGTTTTGTATTTCTAAAGCTTGTTTAAGAACCTGAGACTCGAGTTTTGACAGAAGTTCCATTAGAACTTAAGTTTTCTTGAAAGTTTGGGATTTTGAAAGCATTTTTTTAATAATATAACTCGAGTTCTAAAGTTTATAACTCAAGTTCTCCCAATACTTTTATTAAAACTCGAAGATTACTTAACTTTACTGAAAACTATGAATTTCAATCATAATTTCAAAAACATATTTGTCATCATCAAAACATTATCTCAACAATATGTAATATACACACACAAAATATTATATCTATATATATAAATAAAATGAATTTTAATACACACACACATATCCTCCTAAGAATATTCATTAAATCTTGATTCAATAAATCTAGACACTTTAACTCGTGTTTGGTCATTTTGTGTGACCTTGTAGGCTTATATGAAGTTGGCAGTGGGCTAGTGATTACACTAGCCCACAAGTCGCAAGCGGCCTCTAGCAAGACGTTACGATATCCAATTCACATAAGGATCTATAAACCGATACAAGTTATCATACAACTACATTATGTCCCTTTTGTCACATGATACTCTGGTCAAGGATGAGGCATGGAGATTGTCATCCTTATATTCTCGACCATTGCTTTCTCGATCCCTAAATAGTGTGACTAAAGAGATGGAATTGCTTTTCCATCACAATATGGCCATATATTTCTCAGACTCACTCATCAAGGGGCCTAGCAATATCTCTCTACTAATGAGAGAGACAAATCCTATCTTGATAATTCACATTCCTCTACATGGAATCTACTAAGGACAAACATAGCCTTTATCATCACTCAGTTAAAAGTGACTTTTGACTAGGTCAAAGTTGAGCAACTCTCATATAGGAATCTATGATGATCTCAAGTCAAAGGGCATAATGACGAAGTCATTTGTGAGACAAGCTCATGACATGAATCCATGGAGCTATCTCACAATGGGTCAGTCCAACACTTTGTACTCATACAACTTCCTATGAATTTGACTAGTATCTCCATACATTTTAAAGTCATAATGGCCTTATTTCATCTTTGCTCCCGTGTAGATGATCAGCTATGGTCATTTAGGATAATCCCTATGATTTATTCAAGGACATATTATCACAACAAACATGCAAAGATTATGATAATGTAATTGAACAATTCATTTTTTAAAATACTCATAACACAATGATTGGCCTTATGACACAATTTCCAACATCTGTGACCACATCCACTATCTTGACTACCACCATTATTAGATTTAATTGTAATTATATTCACTTCTAGGAATAGAATCAAACCAATTGGACAAATTTATGATTTTTTTAATGAGAAACTCATTGTTCTTTTTAGCTATTAGAAGGTAAGAAATTAAACCAATACATTTCTTAAAACCTTTCTCCTTATATTGTTGAAACAATAGCAAATTGGATATCTAAAAAATGGCTAAGTTATTCTCGCTCGCAGACTTAAAGTTTTGCTAATGCAAATGCATCCATTCATAACGGGCTTTTATAAGGATAATCAACTTCTGGTGATAATACATTTCTTTTAAATTGTTCTAAAGAACAAGTGTGTCTTTTATGTATGTAGCATAAAGAATGCTATGGCTACCTCCAAAATTTCATACTAAACACAAATATCAACCATATATCAATTAAATTTAATTAATTGATATAACATGATAAATTATGGTTCAATCAATTCACCCATACTTAACCAACAGTAAGCTATAGTAAAGCAAACATCAAATACACTAAGAATTACAATGCATCCAATTCAAAATAACTTTCAATCAATTAACCTTGATAGAATGCATTATTGTATGAAGTAAAAATATCCATAGCAAGATCAAGGAAGCAAGATACCAAAGAGCACTCATGTCGGAAGGGGTTTTCTCTTCTTTCATAAAGGTAGGGAAATTTCACAAAAACCACATAGTTGAGCACCCACCATATGCTTGTAAGGTCTATGCTATCTAGAACACTAATATACCATAGACTCATGAGTGTGTTTGGTTCAACAAAAGGGAGAACAAGGGAGGCTAATTAACAGGAGATGAGGGAAGGTAATGGAGAATTGCCAACACAATTGTTGATGGAGAATGCCAACATTGTTACCAGCATCTAAGAAATTAGGTGATGGAGGAAGGGAGAAAATATGAGATGTATCAAAGAGATGAGAGACTAGGGAAGAGCTCACATTTCAAATCAATGCAACATGTGTTGGGAGGGCTAAGGTGTCACACCATCCTTCAACTTATTTTATTATACTTTAGAGACTATTTTGAGACCACTTGAATGCATTCCATAGCATAAAATTGGCCAACCAAATGACCATAATTTTTTTTTTACCCAAGTTACTATTCATTTAGTAACTTGAAAATTTTGGCCAATTTTAAAAATTTAGAACTAATTCTGAAAAAATCGAAATTAGATGGTTTAAGTCTCTAATTAAAGCTTATTTAATTTCTTGACTAATTAATTTAGAAATTTTTGTGAAAAGTACTATTCATTTGATCAATTTTTTTTTCAGAATTTTTCCTTAATTTTGAAAAACCATAACTTTTTATATACTTATCCAATTCCAGCAAACTTGGGCTCATTTTAAAACTTGTAATGTGAAATATTTTTCTGAAAAATATTGTAACATTAGGATTCCATTTGCCTTGTTTTATTATTGCTTCAACTTGGGTGATAGATAAGGGTGGTGCCCCGCCCCCCAAAACATTTTTTTTTGTTTTTTTTTACCATTTTTAACATATTTGATTTTCAACTTTGCATACATGCTTCTAATTAACATAACTACTTGCCAAACTTAAGATAACATTATCCATAGGTCTAGGATTGTAGAGGTTTAACTTACAATTATATCGCCTCACTTATGCATTCACCATCTCACCCTTGTCTTTATTGGAGCTTTGACCTAGAGAATGTTATTATTTGAAGAATGAGATTTGATGGAAATCCCCATAGCAAAATCACTAACACATACATTAGTATGCATAATTATCATTTACTTACTAGCTAATCATGCATGAACATATTGTGCTAACATTTTTAAAGCACTTTGCACACAACCATGACATGTTACAAACACAACATCACATGTTTACATAGCACATAACTAGCAAGCAACATGGCACAATTCATAAACAACAACCACTGACAACATTAATGAAAGTTAGTAACTTTGATACCTTGGATATTTAATTTCTCTTTGGACTTGCTTGATATCTTATTGTCCTTTAGAAATTCCTCTTGGAACTTATAACTCCTACACATCATTATAATGCATTGGACATTAACAAACAACCATCAATAATGCATCATAACGTTGTAAAACTTTCTAAAATCTCTCATGAACCTTAAGGGTCCTAAAACCCTTCACTTTGTAAATTTCAATTACATTGATTTCAAACTTGTTTTCTCACCTCTACCCTACACAATTTAGCAGTATAAATCCATTGGAAACGTCAAAAATGTCAAAAACACAATCCTTCTCCTTGTTCTTGGTTTGGTTGAAATGTATCAAAAATAGGGATAAATTGATTTTTCAACTTTTCATTCCTTGCACTTACATGATCTTGCTTCTAAACTACTTTTCATGCATTATTTAACAAAATCATTCCTCACCATGCAGATAACAATTTAGTTAGCACCTCCCCTTATGGTTTGAGATTCCAAAAACTCATATAATCATCCAACAAAAACAAAACAACCACCAATCAACTTCAAATCATGCGTAGAATTGTTTTCTAACAACCATTTGATCTAAATTTAATAGAGGAATAAATGGTGTCTTACATGGTATCCTACATGGCAACCAAGGTGGCATCATACATGTCAACTATGATGTCTATGTTATACTAGAAGAGTTTGAGCAAGCCCAAGATCCTTTTCATGACACCAAGAACCTAATAACTATAACCCGTGAAATTTTATTGGGCCTTCAATTAGATACAATAAAGCCCATATTGTTAGTATACATGTTGAGGGAGTGATTAAGGCCTTAACCATGTTTATTTAGGCCTATATGCATGATGTTGCAACCCATAGAAGCATGATCACGTGGAAAATATGAAGGTCTAGAAAATTGGTGTAACATAAGCATGAAAGAAGCTTAAGATAACATACAAGGCCCATGTGCAATCCACATTGAAGAACTCACTTAAAATTAATCAATCAAGTTTAAATAACTTCCTAATTTCTTTAAGCTTAAATGGTCCAATCAAATTAATCAATCATCATAAAGGAATCATTATAGCATTTATGGATAAGGGTTTCATATTCTAGAATGTTCTATGGTGGCCTTTATAAAGGTTGCGTTTTTGTACTGGATTGGGAGATTTGAGTGATATTTTTTTGAGAATTATATTCTCTTGTAAGCTTTGATTGCATCCTCATATTCTCATGCAAATACTCTGATAGTATCAAAGGTTGTCATCATTGTGGCTTCTTTATGGCTAGGGTTGTAAAAGACAAGTTCTCTTAAAGTCCTATCTATGATCATCGATATGGTTTTCTCACTTATTTCTAGTCAATCTGTCCCAATCTTATATCAAAATCCCTCTCTTTCTCACTTTCTCTCTTAAAAATCTAAACTTTTTAGCAGCCAAAACACACCATTTTTCTCAAAACCAAAGCGATAGAATTGAAGAGGAAGGCCTAATATCAATAAATATGGAAGCTTTGATGGTTGGAACTTGAGCCAAAGCACATCAATACTTAATAGTCATCTCAATCAAGCAGATAACATGCGTCACAATCAAACAGCACAACAAACACTATAATGCTTGAACCTGACTCTAATACCACCACATGTGACATCCCTTATTCTATCCCTTACACCCCTTAGATTATAATTAGCTAACCACTTGAGTTCTTGATCATGTCTCACTCGAACCCTTAGAACTTGGCTCATTTTCCCTTTCTTATCTTGCTTATGAACTCAGATTACTTTGTAAAAACCCAAATTATCTTTGTCATCCTAAGACCAGGTGGTTAGAGTTATTCAATCATAATCCATTCAATCCTTTATGGGGCTTAGGATTCTTATTAGATCAATTCCATACTTACTTGACACAATGAAAGGCATAAAATCTCGCTTTTCGATTTGACTTCAAAATTGGCTTCTAGAGGGTTTCACTGGGGTCTATTTCACCATGGTGAACTCCCCAAATCCTAAGAGGAGTCTCTAGAACATTTTGTTGTGACCAACTCTCGACCTTCACAGTGGCGAAACTAGTCCATGTGCAATTTGATAGATAGCAACAAAAACATAGAAACTAATATAAATCTGATTTACACGACATCAAGGGTTCCAAACACATACATCAAAGTGCATAAATTAAACCATAACTCATAAGGGTAAATTGAGCTTCAAAATACGTAACCACTCATAGTTTCAAGAACACAAAAACATCAACCATATACATATTAACAACTCAGAAATCTCCTGCCATGCTTCTATCTTTAGCTTTCCATTTCCTTTCCTTTCCTTTTCAACTGGAGCTTTCACCTGAAAGGTTGTTATTTCGAGGAGGATGAGATTTCATAGAAATCCTAGTAGTAAATTATACCAACAATCACATAAACATGCATAATCGTTATATAATGTTAACAACCCATGAGTATGCGCATATCTTACTACATGCAACTAAGCTAAATTGAATTGAAATAGCATATGGCCAATGCATAACATAGCAAGGATTATATGTGCTCACACATCACATAACTGAATCAACTGAAGCAATGGCATACAACCACAACAACAATCAGAGGCAGTGTAAATGCAAGAGTTAGTAAATCCCCTACCTGCTACTCTTAACCGGCTTAGCTCTAATCCTTTTTACTCCCCTGAGTTCCATAGGCCTCCTTGGTAACTTGAACATCTTGTCTTATTTCAAGCTTGGGACAACTTTCTCCCTCTAGAATCCATTGGGCCGCAGCTCCTCTCTCTTGAGTTTTGGCAGTATTTCCTTCTTGGCCCTCCTTTTCTTCCTCTTGTCTGAGCTCCTCTTTCTCTCCCCTTTTTGCATGGTTTTTCTCCTCTAAACCGTGCTCTCCACTTCTTTTAATGGTAATTGGCTTCCTTGGAAGCCTTACCAACTTGGTGGGCAAGTTTAATGACTTGCAAGCTAAGTCCGTCTTCCGGGTTCCATTAGTATATGATAATGCAACTTCTTGTTAACAACTTTTATTTTGTAAATACCTTCTCTTTATGCTCTTTCATATGGAATACTGATACTGAACTTTAGTTACCTCTAAGCCTCTCAAAATAATTATTTACTTTTCTCACTTATTTTCATTACTTGAAGGCTAAGTAAAAATACTCTAGAAATTCTTTTAGGGAATCCATTGATCACTTGAATGATCTATCATCATAAGAAATTCCCATAATTTAAGACCTATTTATCATAATGTTCTCAACCTCAAACTTTTTCTCAAAATGCCTTTTTAGAAATTTTCTTTATTTTCTCCTTTCCAGGATTAAGCGCACTTTTTATTTCCTTTAAGACAATTTGTTATGAATTTGGGTCTGGAATCAATTTTATAAACTGACATAATCCTCAAGCTATTTTTCACCAATTTCACAGAATTATCTGAGGCATCTTGCTATTTTAAATAATTATATCTGGCTTAAAATCCCTTAATAAGCTAAATATTAATTAATTATTGAAAATTCCTTTTGAGGTTATTTTTACTCTTTTAACCTCAAACTTGCCTCAAATACACATCAGGGAATTTTTCCTCAAATTTCTGTGCCTGAGCTATTTTCTGATATTTTTGGTTAAAATTACCAAAATGCCCTTAACTTCTGCCTTAATTATCATTATGTCTTTTATTGACTAACCAGCACTTAACCTTTTCCTCAGGGATTTTTAAACTCAAATAACCTTTAACTAGCCCTTACTCTCTCGTTTAGTCTTTTATTTCAGGTACATAAATTTTGGGATGTTACATTCATAAGATCCTCAAATTTCAATAACTAGAAATGAAAACTAAACAAGGGGCTACAGATGAATAAATGGTCTGAAGAGTGAAAAGAGATGAAAGAAAGTCTAGAGTTGCCATTTTGTAAATGTAGAAAATGTAAGGGAAAAATGGTCATTTTTTAAAAGAAATGGATATGATGGACAAGATGAAGGTCATTTTGGACCAAAATACAAGAAAATGACCCCAGACACCAGAAGGTAGAGAAAACGTCATTGATAAGTAATTAATGCTCAGTTAAGGTTAAATGAACAAAAATACCCTTTGTGGAAAATTTTTGCGCTAATTAATATTTCAACTATTTAATGAGTTTTTAGCCAAAGATTTAAATCATGTAGAAGTCTGAAGAATGTAATGTTAAAGTGGCTAAAAATAGTTTATGGAGTGCCTTAATTTATAAAAAAATTTTCAACAAAAAGTTAGTAACAAGTTCCTAGAACGATAGTACGAAAGACCGAAAATCTCCTGATCAGGGTTTTTGAAAAAAACTTAATTAAGGGAAGTTTTAGAATGAGTTTTGAGGGGAAAAATAACCTAATGAGCCTATGAATTATGGGAATTTTTTAGGGTCTGACCTGGCTTTAATGATTGGAAAATTCTCAAAAAGCATTTTTGGTAACTGAAAATAGGATAAAGTAAGGGTATTTTGGACAAAAGAGGATTGTGGGGTGTATGAGAAGCCACTTGTCGTTCTCTCATTAAAGATGATAAAGTAATGGGAGATACTTTACTATAGCAGTATATTTTATTAGTGTAAAGTTGCTCTCGCAATGTAAGTGGGCCCCGCACCTCATTAAATCACTTGGTGCAGTATTAACAAAATCCTCAAGACTTCATTTTCTGCCCATTTTTGGGCAGCAACCTGGAGAAAGAGAGAGAGGGACGAAGAGGAGAGGAGAGCAAGAAGGAAGTGAAGAAAATCCACTAAAACCAAAGGTAAGTTGGTGGTTTTAGCTCTAATCCTTCTATAGAAACTGATTATAAGTGTTATTCTTCCTCTTGATCAGTTTAGTTTCCTCTCTAAATGGTTGGATGATGAGTTTGAATAATGGCCTTAAATAGAATTACTGAGTAAAAGTAAGAATCACAAGTAATAAGTAGTATAAATCAACTCTATGCATGTTGTGTTGCTTGTTGATGTCAAGTTTGAGTTGATTTGATGATAAAATTAATTTTGGCAAGAAACCTCTGTTCTTGCTACTAGACTGAAAGTATTGATGCATGTAGATGCATGTATTTGAGTTGTTTTATGAGGGAAATTGGTCTAGGAATGAGATTGTGCATGTGTGTGCAAAGAGATGTTGAAAAATCTCATTTCACCTAATTCTCTATACATTTTCGTCCAGCTGGAATTATAAACGGAAAGAGCATGATTTTGGGTGTTTTGATGCTTTCATTGAGTTTAAAATGCAAAATTGTGTAGGGTAGAAGCAAGAGCACAATTTTTGAAGCATTAAAATCACATTTGGCAAAGTTAAAAGTCAAAGACCCTAAGTGGTTGAAAGGAGAGTTTTATGAGTTGTTAAGCTTTGGAATGTACTAGCAATGGCAAGTTAATGATTCTAAATGCACTATGACTTGTGTAGAAGTATCAAAGAGCCAAGAAGTGGAAGCCTTTGATGTCAAGTGGAAATGAAAGCATATCAGGTAGCATAGACTCTAACTTTGACATTTACATTACATTGATTATTGCTTGTGTTGCTTTACCATGTATGATGTATGGTTGTAGCCCATATAACATGTAAATCCTTGCTTGTGAATGTGCATAGTTGTAGCTATGCAATGTAAATGATCATACATGCTGATGTGTTAGTTAGAGATAATTGTTATTGAGATTTCTTTGAAATATCATTCTTTCCAATGACTAACCATAGGCATAAGCTCAAGATGCAAGGGCAAAGGGTGTAAGAGTGAAATGTGGGTGGCGACAAGGAAAGGTTGCACATGTTGTGCATGTTATTGTGTATATAAGCATTTTGGATAATTGCATGATAACATGCTATTTCATGGCAATTGAGTGTTAAGTGATGTAATCATACACTAAGCATGTTGAATGTATGCCATGTGTGCTAGTAAAGTTGATCATGAAGTGGTATGCATGAAGCAAAGAGAACTAAGCATGCAAAAGAACATAAAAGGGTCCAACATCCTCACAAATTGCATAATTGGACAAAAATTAGCAAATGAGCTCTAAACACCATGAAATTTTGCAAGCAAGTAGATTATGGAATAATCTTTAAAATGATCCCAATTTTGCTAAATTTGGACTTGTGTACAAAAAGTTATGCATGTTTCAAGTTCTGTTGCAAAACCAAAAAGATGACAATAGCAAAGTTTGCTACGACGAAAGTGCTCAAAGAGGTTAGTCTGAGGAGTTCACTACCGTAAACCTAAAATTTCACTGTAGCAAACTTGGTCAGAAAGCATTTTCGTTGGAAATTCAAGAAGTTCGCCATGGTGAAACCTAAAGTTGGCCACAATGAAGTTCCAAACATTTTGACCAAATGAATAGTGAAATTTCTCATGGTTTAATGGAATGTTTGGGCTTTAACTTGTTCAAATGAGTATTTTCCCCTATAAGGGATTGAACAAGCTTTCATTAAAGACTTGAATCACTTGATTTAAAATTTTCTCAAATTAGTTGTAAATTTTCAAAGTTGGGCCAAAATTCTAAGTTTCCAAATGAAGAGTAACCAAAGTGGGTTTTTGAAATTCACATAGATAACTAATTCTAGCCTTTGTAATGGTCTCAAGTGATCTAGATGAAGTCTCTAAAGTGTAATAAAGCTAGCCAAGGGAGGTGTTACAACATTTAGCATTTATTTTCAATTACAAAAAAACACAGATATTACATAAGTTTTTTTTAGGTGGGGGATTTTAGTACTTTTATAGTATGGCATAAGCCGAACCACAAAAGGTAATAATATTATGTTATACTTAATGGTTCTAACATTTTGGCTTCCATTTTGAAAAGCATATGGTGTTGTATTTACTTTTGATAAAAACTTGAAGAGTATTTTTGTACATTTACCCTAAAAAAAAAGTAATGTGATATTAGTAGCTAGAGTCAGATCCTAGTGTCTTTTCTATGTATGGAAAATAAAATTTCAATGTGTTTTTTTTTGGTCTAATGATATTAAAAACACTCCATTTTTCTTAATGTAATTACTAACCTGAAAGACCCATTTCTCTAATGAATAGTAACATTTCGAATTCCAAGATCCACTTTGGTTGGGAAAAAAAATTTCAAAACTCTAATTATTTATACGGTTGTTACGAAAAGCGTTCACACTAATGAGATGCTTGGACCTCACCACCAGAAACTTTCCAAAAAGGTTAATGTTACGTGTTCAGTGAACTACTTTGCTCAAAGTTGCTTTGTTCTATAAGTTGAAAGTCTTTCACTGTGTTAATAGCATTAGTTTAATTTTGAATGCATTATCCTTAGATTTGTATATAATTTCTTTTATTTTAAGAAAGTGATATTCACAGTTGATTAAAAGGTGCAATCTTTTTAAATAATAGTCACTCTTTCGGTTTTTAATAGAAGATCTATTTTGTAATTCAATTTCTTCATTAAAGTAATGGATCTTATATTAAAGATTGAATAGAGTAATAGTTTTGAAATATTTTATGTATGTTATCTTTTTTATGGCTCTAATTTTTAGTGTTATTGCAGTGCATGTGCACGCTTTTTCTGAAAAACAAAGGTTAATTATCATTGTTCTCTAAAAATAGTATTGTCCGGGTAAAAAAAAAAGCATTGACTGACTTAAAAAGACTCCATTTTCTACATGTCACTTATAGCTGACAATGAATCTTCAAATTGGGTTCCCAATTTTGCATCCAAAGCTTTTTGGGGGAAAAAAGATTATACGATCTTCCAAGAAAATAATGGAAAAAAATATGAACTGATTACAAATTCCACTTCCCAGCATTCCAAACCTAATTCTGTATAAAGCAAAATCTTGAGTTCGAATCCACATGAATGTAGAAAATGCTTTTAAAAGAGCTACTTCTAATTAAGCTCGACAATACTCAAATATGACTTAGTCAGATAGGCACACACACGTATATAAACTTCTCCAATATCTTATCGGTTACATGAAATTATGTATTTCTTGACTTACCAACTGGTGAATTGAAATATCATTGAATGATGGAAGTGTAAAACACAAGGTTAAAAAAAAAAACGGTTGGGGTATTGAACTGGGTGAAACAGTGGTTCAAGGGTTGATGGGTATGATCGAGGTTAAACAGGAGTCAGACCGACTATATTAAAATAATAAAATTTAGTAAGTTATATTTTATTTTATAAAAATTAATAGGTAAAACTTAAAATATTATTTTATTTTACGCATATTTTAAATTTTTAGAGTTTAATTTATATTAATGATAAAACAATTGAGACAAAATAAATTAATTTTATCTTATTTCCTATTGAGTAAATTTGTTTAAATAGAAAATAGATAATTAAAGGCTAGTTTTATTACTATATTTGTTTTTAAAATTAATTAACAACATCATCCCATTCTGGTTCTATTTTTTCAGTGTTTTTAACCATAAAAGAGTATTTTTTAAAATGAACCGGTCTAACCGAGTCAAAACCGGGTTGATCGGGTCAGACCAGTTGTTGATTCATCGCCCCATCCGGACCAGATTGATGTCCGGTTTCCGATAGGTCCAGTCCAATTTTTTTGACCATGGTAAAAAGTGGCCTAGAAAGTGAAAGTTTCTAAGTCACCTGCTTCATTGATGGCCTAAATGCGTTTGTGCAGAACCAGGTAAAAAAAAAGTATTTTCTTTAATTTTCATTGTTCTAAAAAAATAGTATTGCCAGGTTCAAAAAAAAAAAGGCATTGACTGACTTAAAAAGGATTCCATTTTCTACATGTCACTTATAGCTGACAATGACTCTTCAAATTGGGATCCCAATTTTGCATCCAAAGCTTTAATTTTTTTTTGGGGGGGGGGGGACAAAAGATCATACGATCGTCCAAGAAAATAATGAAAAAAAAATTGAACTGATTACAAATTCCACTTCCTAGCTCTGCAGACGCAATTCGGTATAAAGCAAAGTCTTGAGTTTGAATCGGCATTGATGTAGAAAATGCCTTTAAGAGAGTTACCTTCAATTAAGCTTGACAATACTCAAATATGACCTAGTTAGATAGCCACACACACATAAATAAACTTCTCCAATATCTTATTGGTTACATGAAATTATTTATTTCGTGACTCATCAACTGGTGAATTGAAATATCATTGAATGATGGAAGTGTAAAGAGTGGCCTAGAAAGTGAAAGTTGCTGAGTCACTTGCTTCATTGATGGCCTACAATCTGGTTCAGCACAAATGCACGCTAATGCAACGGCAATCACAAGAATTACATCCCAAATATCTTTCCGAGTCCGAGGCTGAGGAAGTCTTGCGTCCAAGATATCTCTTAGCATCATTTTTTGATCTCTAGAATCCTTTGTTAAACATGACATTAATTCTCCGAAATGCCTTCCCATCATAGTTTCTAATGCGACTACTCCAAAACTAAACACATCACACTTTTCGGTCGCTGCAAATGTATATGCTAACTCTGCAAGTGTATATACTCCAAAATAAGAGTTCCGGAAAAACAAAGAAAGAAACGGGCTTGGGACATCCTAACGTGTCTCCATGAAATGCCCTCTAATATTATTTGTAATTCCCCAACCTCCCAAATGTTTTTTTTTTCCTTTTGATCGTTAGATTTTACATAAAGTGAGTGATATTTGATATTTTATAAGTATAAAATGATGCAGTTTTGAAACTGTTATGATTTTTTGGGGAAAAAAATCAAAGTTATTCAATTTTAGAGTATTTTTCTTTGAAAATAGTAAAAGAAATTCAAAGTTGCATCATTTTATATCCTTAAAATTAATATCAAAATTTCACTTATTTTATGTAGAATATAATGATTAAAAGAAAAAAAATATTTAGGAGGTTGGGGCATTACAAAGTACATTAGAAGGAGGTACATTATTAGAGGTTCCCAACAAGAAGGAAGCAAGTATTTTATATAGTATTTTTTTTATAAATAAATAAAGAGAAGATGGAGGAATAAATAAATTACCTGGAGCAACGTAGCCATAAGTGCCAACTAAATGACTTCGGTTTGATGAATATGGATCGAGTAGACTAGCTGTGCCAAAGTCTGAGACAAATGCTTCCATATCTGAGTTCAACAAGATATTACTGCTTGTGATGTCTCTATGAATAATTGGCGTGACACAATCATGATGCATATATTTTACAGCATGAGCTATCCCATTAATAACATTGAATCTCTTGCTCCATGTTAACTGTTTAGCCTTTTCATCATTCCTCAAGACATGTAAGAGGCTACCACTTTCCATAAAAGCATAAACCAGAAACGAGCACTGAATATTCAAACAGAACCCGTGGAGCTTAACGATGTTCCGATGGCGAATATCCGTCAAGATCTCGATCTCATTGTAAAAACTTTTATGAGACGTCGACAGATTTTCGGTCTGTGTAATGTAATGACGAAGTTTCTTCACTGCAAAAATCTTGCCACCAGGAAGCTTTGCCCTGTAAACCTCCCCAGAAGCCCCGCCTCCTATGTAGTACTTGATGTCAAAATCGTTGGTTGCTTTAATGATATCTTCATATGCAATTTGGCCATCAAAATTCCATATTGAAGCGAAATCGCCATGCTTATTCTCCCTTGTTTCTACCCGTCCTTTTATTTTCCTATTCAAAACCTGTCTCAATATGTTGCTGCATCGAATAATAGCTGCGAATATAACGATAAGTACGCTTGTCATTACGAACCCACCAAAGAAGGTAACAAGGGCCAGAACAGGAACCTTTTTATCAGAGTAAGAAGATGGGTGATCAGTTGCAGTAACAACGGAAAAGAGGCAAGCATAGAAGAGAACCACTAAAGATATGGAATTAAAGGCAGAGATTGGAAAGAGAATTAAGTTTAACATTTGATAGCTGGGGTGGAAAGATGGAAGATTGCTGTTGATAATTCTCTTGAAAGTGGTTGCTGATCATTTGTATTGTAGATAAATAACGTGTGTTGGTGAACACACACATTCACTGATGATGGTTACGGATTTGACGACCATTAATGTCTGGTTGACTTGCCACACGCTTTCGTGGAAGTTGAAGAAAATAATAATTGCGTGTGATACTCTCTTCTGCATACTAATTCGAAGAATACTGGATCTATTTATAGATTACTTTTAATAACTTTCAAATATACAAAAACAAAAAACTTTAAATTTGGTTAACTCAATTTTAAAATTCAACAAATTTTCAGCCATTTTTATAAGCAACATTCCCTCATATGAGCTATTTTTTTTTAGTAAGTAATATTTGTTTAAGAATTTAATGCATTTTTTTTCATTTTTATTTCCAATTAATCATATGTCTCTCTCTGTTTCTTTTTCTTCTCTTTTCTTTTTTCTTTTTGCTTCACTTCATATATTTTCTTACTCTCTCTATCTCTCGCTTACTCTCTTTATAAATAAGGGTATACTTAAAAAGAATTTCATCTCATGCACATTTGATGCTTTTAAATAATTTTATGCAGCACTCTATTTTGCATAATTTGGTACCACATGAGCATAAAGTAAGGACACTAATAAATAAAGAATAAAATTGTATATTTATATAAAAAAAATTTAATTATATGATCTATAAATATGATAAAAAATTTCTTCTCTCCCTGTAGGAGTATTTGTTGATTTGAACAACATCAAACCAATACTTACCATGTGCGTGCATCGTAATCATCCTCTTCTTGCACATTACTGTGCCACTGATTTACTACCTCCTGTTCCGATTCTAAATATAAAGTTTATTTAAGAGTCCATGTTGGCTGCGTCTATACCTGGATTTGCATATTAATTTTTCCGCAACTATTTTGTGAAATTGACCCGAGTTGATTTATGGCAGACAATTTTAGGAAAAAATTAATAGGGCCTTAAGGGGTGGGCCATATGTTTTATGTGCTTTAGTCTCGTGAGATTTCTTTTTTTCAAAGTCAATATAGAGTCAAGTAAACGTGTTTTTTATACAAATTTTCCACTTTCCACGCGTCACATTTAGTTTGCACCATACTTTTCAAACAAGAAGTTTGCGATATTTGAAAGAAATTTACAGAGAACATGCAACACATACCACAAATTACATTGCTCAGATGTCACGCCAAACATATACTCGCATCACCCGTTCTTTGGGGCAAAAAATTTTGGTTTCCATCAATGTATTAAAAATTAGCCTAAGATATAGGGTACTACTTACATACTTTCATAGTGTTACGTCATCCAGACTATTTTGAATGACAATATTTTAGCTATTTTTCTTGGGTATCGTGAATATTTATTATAATGTGTTATAAAGAGATAACAATAACTAAAATAAATTTATGAGATATGAAATCCATAAAAATAATAATTAAAACATTTTAATTTAAGAGTGTATATATATATGGATCATGTCACATTCCAAGAGTATGTAAGTATTTCTTTTAGGATAGTTAACCGTGATATTTCCTCTCCTTACTATTGCAGGGCATGGACTAGAAGATACTTTTCCCTCTTCATAAGTTATTTGAAAGTTTCAAGATGTATTAAATATTTTTTTAATAAATGTCCATAATTAATAGGATAGTGAGAGAATAAAAATTAATATAGTGTTTGATTTTAGTGTACTTGATAAGGGTAATATTGAAAATCAGTTAAATTTTATTACAGATTTATTAAGTTAATTAGATAAGTCACTTACTCTGATCCAAATTTTATTACAAATATATATTGAAAGTAACTTACTTCCTCTTATCCATTATATAAATTACTCTAACTAATTCACTTGAACCAAGAAATTATATTTAACTCATTAAATTTATCTTAAATTAAAGAAAATTTTCAATTTTATTCAAATTAAATGAGGTTTTAAAACAGAGACAAATATAAAGAGTCACATTTAAGTATTAATTATAAAGATAAAATTGATCAAAAAAATTACAAAGATAAAATTAATGAACAAGTATTCATTACTTTCTAAATGATTTATATTATAGACTGAAGAATTTTTCTAAAAGTATCTGATATTGTAAAAGGAACAATAATTGATAAATTCAAATTAAAAAAATAAAATTAATAAAAAATGAGGTCAGTAAAGATATTCAAGAATTATGTAATTTGATAACATAAAAAATAAATTAAAATATTTTAAAAATATGTAACTTTTAAGGTGGAGATGGGCAAAAAGTAAATTCTACAATTGATGCTCTAAGAGTTAAATAAGTAGTTTATTTTAATTCTAAATATCAAACACTAATCTATTTTACTAAATTTATAATTTACTTCTTTAAAATATCCCAATTGGTTACACATTAAATGGATTCTATCAGGAGGTAATTACTTTTTTGGCCAAAAATTAAGTTACATATGATTAGAAAGATTAATATTTTAGGAAAACTAACACACATTAATTACAAATAAGTAACTAATTTTTTTAATATTCGCAGCTTAGTTATATAAGGAAGTTTGATGAAGTATCCCAGTGGCCATACGCAGTGAAATCCCAATGTGAACTTCATTAATTGATCTTACACAGCAAATGACATTCCTGGAAGAGAGAACAAGAGAGATTTTCCTCAGAGAAAAAGAACATCAAAAGAGAGCATATGGTATGGTTAACTTTCCACTACACACCCAAAACTAATCCCATATGGGTATTACTCGTTATCAGGTAGTTTTTAGACCAAAGGAGTAAACTACCATTTGTGGACCTCTGCTTGTGATCTATTTTGATGGAAAGGAAGGGGATGGAAATGAAAGGAATTGAATTACAATATCAAAAAGAAAGGGAATGGAATGGAATTACAATATCAAAAAAAAGGAAAGGAATGGAATTAAAAATTTTGAAATATGTTTGGTATAGTACACACTGGATCTGAGAATGCTTTAATGGAAAAATTTATGTTTAGTAAGTTGAAAATGAAGGTAAGATAAATGAAAAAAATTTCAAATAACCAGATTACCTTTAATGAGTGTTTATTAATCAATTAGATAAAGTATTAAATAAATGAATATAAAAATTAAATAATATGATTAAATTAATAAATAATATTATTACATTAAAATAATATATAATATATTATTAAGTATGATAAAAACAAAAAACATTCGATGTAAAAAAATGGAAAAAAATATAGATATTATTAACTAAAAACATAAATAAAAATAATGAATAAATAATATGAATAACAGTATGAAGATTGTGTTTTGTTAAGACATTGAATCAATCTATTTTACATTGAAACTCATAGCTGTATATCCGTATATGATAAGGATCGGATAATTAACAATAATAAAGTGAAATAAACAACTACAAACTACAAGGAGTTCATTCCAAACATCTCTTTCTTATATTCTTTTGCCGAACTCCCTCCTTCAAATTCAATAATAAACACTGCAAGTACATTGAAGGAAATTCAATTTTAGGTTTCAAATTTGAATTTGTGCACTCCATTTAAATTTAAATATGACAAGGAAATTCAACTTTGATGCATCAAATTTGAATTTCCTTGTATCAACTTCGAATTTGCAATAGCAAATTCAAATTTTTTATTGTTGCCGGGGGGAGGGGGGATACAAACCTTGTTCTACTTTGTTTTATAAATGTTGAAACAGAGCAATTAAAAAAGTACCCACAACATAATTTTCCGTGCCTTTCCTTCACTATCTTTGCAAGATGGGTTGCATATTCCTTTAACTAGAAACACCAATAGTTACTGGTGAATATAAATATATTGTTGAACAACAAGGAAACAAGAAACCTCAATGGTCCTTAGTGGAAGCACACAAAGGAAGAAGAGAGAGAGAGAGAGATCAAACACAATCTAACACTACAAGCAACAATGTTACAAGCACACAAATTTTGATTTCACTGATTTTGGATAAGCGTATCCCTACTCGCAAGCAAACTTTTGAGCCCAAACACTTCTGATTTCAACACCAATAATCTTTTGCAGAGAAGGACTTGAGCACTGTATAGGTGAAAAATGCTGCAATGGAAGTTGTCGGACAGGAGTTTGGGAGAGAGCTCTGGGAGAGGACTGATAATGTGGCAGCAAATTTAAAATTCTAAGGGACACATATGTCTTTCACACTTTCCTGTGTGCCATTGAAAATGGATTACCATCAATGTTGGTAGGAACCGATTTTCCTATGTATATAAGGGAAAATCGTATTTTACCGAAAAATGGTTTCCAACCAAAACGAGCTATCAAAAGTGTCTGAGTTATGGAAAACCATTATTTCCCTTTTCCATTCTCAGGCTTTAAGTGTAACAAACGACCCCTTCATGTGTTGAGTTGGGGGGGAAAATAGAGGGAAGTACCAATTTTTGTCTTTTTCTGTTTTTCCTCACCCTCCCCTTTCTCTTCAGATTCAAAAGTGGGGTTTTTTTTGGGAGGTGTAAGAATAATTTGTCAGGATTTGGACTGAATTGCCCATAAAAATTCTTTCATATTACAGTTTATTTTTTACACTAAAAATCAACTTTTTCTCACCTTCTCCAATAATGTTGCATAACGTATAAAGAGATGACATTTTCCTTGCCTACTAAATATACAGTATTCATTCTTTTATTTAAGTTTTTATTTATTTATTTATTTTTTTGATGTCAAGAGCGTTGTGTATTGTCCAAGCACATCAATACTCTGATTTTTTGCCAACAATCAATACTTAGATAAATCATCTTATGCATCTTATAAATATAATATGATACCGTTAGTGTGATATTTTATTTTCTAATGCATTCAGCTCTTATCATATTATATTACTGGGGTATTGCCTTTTTTTCTCCACCTTAATTTTATAATTTTCAATAAGGTTATATTTATCAACTTCAAATTAGAAACATTTTTCTTCCAATCAAGTAAAACTTATAACATCATCTCTGTTGAACCAAACACATGGTAGACTAGGTATATCCAACATTTGGCTAATACTTCTTCCTCCGATCCTAAATGTGAAAACTAGATAATGTGTTTATTTTGATTTTAAATATAAGGTCTGAATTCACTTTATCACCCAATTTTTTTTCTTCAAAATATCTCTATTGGTTGCATATATAAACAGATTTTTTTATTAAGGATAGTTCCGATGCACATAATTAAAAAGGATACTTTAGGCAAACTAACCATACTTGTTACAAATAATTAACTACTTTCATTAATACCTGCAAAGTAATTATATAGTATATTATGGACTGGATCTAATATTATTTTGCTTACCTTCCGTTTAAAAAAAATGCTTTAAAACAAATCAATGCCATTAAATTAATCGCCAGATGACTATGAATCATGATTTTTTTTATGGAATAAGGCAAAATGATATTAAGGAATAAAATGCGTGATTACAAAGTTTTACTTAATATAAGACATGTAGAAAACATGATCAACCTATTGTAAAAGGGAGTGGGGATTACATACACATGAACTACTGAAAAAAGAAAAACGAAAAAAATAGACTTAAATCTTTGTTAGTAATAGGATCCAGTTGAGCTGAGCTGATCTGCTTGAGGTTTATGCTCAACTTGTTGGTGAGACAAATATCCACACAGCTTTGATCAAGTGGAAATGCTTGATGATGCTGTTGTATCCATTGCAAACCTGTTCTAAGACAAGTAAGAGGAAAAGATGTTCAATTTTTCACTCCTTCAGTCAAACAGAAATGACACGAGAGATTCCTGATGACAGATTAATATATGGCATAAGTTCTTCCTCTGATTTTTCTCTTCTATGCAAAATAATTGTCCAGGTTGTCTGTAAAAAGTTTTGAGGTCCAGAGGATGACTCCTGAGTAGTGGTACTAGGAGTTGATTTCTGTGAGAAAAACACCATAGAATTGAATTCAATTCTACCATTGATCTCCTTGATTAAATCAACCTATAAATGAGAGATCCTCTGTGGAGGAGGTTTCTCTTGTGCCAAATTGTTTTGAGTAAAATAATAGTCTCATATATAAGATAGTAATTCTCTTCTTTGAATAAAGTTGACAGAGTACTTTTTAGCCATATGTAAAAGGATGAAAGATCAAAGTCATCAGATCTTATAGAGAGACATCCAAACCAAATGGATCTTGTAAGAGGGCATTTTACAAACAAGTGTTCAACTAACTCATTTTGCTCACATCCAAAAGGCATTTGCCCAAGACATTTAGATGATCACAAGAGGGCAACGCCCTATGGAGGAATTCCCAAACAAGTCGGAAGGATTTAAAAGGCAGAGATAATGACCATAAAAATTTCAAAAAATGGTATATGATTCTAGGCAAGGAAATGGAGTTATTTAGACCCATTTTAAAACCATCTTTTGTAGAAAAAGTGCCTGTTGCATTCCCTTTCCAAGATAGAGAATCCCGTTGATGTAAGAAGGATAAAGGAGTAGTAATAATCTTTTTAGTAACTTAAGGAGAATAGAGGGAATTGATCAAAGGGATATTCCAAGATTTGGGAATCCAGCTGGATGAGGAATGCAGTATGAGGTCCACCATCCTAAGGTTAGGAGGTGGCCGAGCATCTCAATGCATTGGCCACCAAAGATGGTGGTTGATTGGAATAGATCTGTCCTAATCACAACTCTCCATTCCATGTTATCTGTGATCAGTTTTGCATTATCCAATATTCCTTTCCATATCGAAGAGGAATTGTAAGGCTTTTTGGTCATAGGGTCAATGGATAGGTCAATGTATTTTATCTTGAGAGTGGATGCTAATAAGGAAGGATATTCCATAGAGAGGATTCTCCATGCTTGATTGGCTATGAGAGACTGATTTACAACTTGAGTTCGACATACTCCTAATCCTCCTTGGTCAATAGGAAGAAAAAGCTTATCATTCTTGAGAAGGTGCATTCTCTTTTTGGTACCATTAAATCCCCAGAAGAAATCAATACATCTTCCATCAATTTTTTCACGCACTTCTTTATGCAATTTAACATATGACAAGATGTGAATGTTAATTGGACAAAGAACCGACTTGATCAAGCAAAGTCCTGCAGTTTGTAATAAAAGGGAGGCCTTCCATTTGGAAATTCTTGATTCCACTGCTTCAAGCACCTGATTATAAATCAAGGATTTGTTCCTTCCTGCAGCAATCCAAGTTCCCAGGTATTTTCCAATCTGGTTGACAAAATAATGCCTAAACTTTGAGAGAATCTGGGTTTACCATCATGGGGAATACTTGGGCTAAAGACTAGAGAAGACTTCACATTATTGGTTGCTTGTCCAGAGATCACCTTGTATTTTTTCCAAAACTTGCTTTACTTTAAGAATGCTCTCATCCGAACATTCGAAAAAGAAAAGAGAAGCATATGAATACAAGAGGTCGGAAACCGTCAAATCATTAGAGCAGACTTTAATTCCTCTCCAGCTATTATTCATTTCCTGCATAGATATCAGAGAAGAGAGAACATTAACTGAGAGAATATAAATGTAAGAGGAGAGGGGGTCTTGATAAATCACTATTTTAATGAAATAAATGTATCTAAAATTAACCCTTTGATACCTTATTAGAGTTTAAATGTGTTAATTAGAGATTAATTCTGTTGAGGAATGAGTTAATGCATTAATTGCTAATTTCATATCTCTTCTCACTCCTTATACTCCCTAAATGTTATCATTTTAATTACATGATATCACATCATATTTGGGTTTAATGTACAAAACATTTTGAAGATTAAATGCTGTAAGGAATATTACGTTTTGGGGTCTTCAAGCATAGAAAAATGAGGATTAAACAATAGTGCCAAATGAAGAAACCAGCTAGAACTGAATTAGTTGAAGAAGAACTAGAAAAAAAAAAATATCCAGTTAGCGCATACATACACTTTGCTTTTTAAAATGCATCTTCGGAGAGAGAAGGGTTGACCTCTGGAGGATACTATTTTTTTTTTCTTTTACTCCAGTTTTTTCTCTTTGACCGAACGCACATACACATTTTCCACCTGACCTCTCTTTCTTTTCTGGACTCTCCCGCCACAACATCCATCACTTTCACTTCCAGATCTGGCCCTCTCCTGAATCTCTCTTTCACTCTTTTGCCATCTATTCCGTCACTTCCTCTCAATCCTCCCGCTCTCCTTTGCAACACACCTGCCCCTACATCTCACTCTCTCCATCTGTGCGCACATCATCATCGGACTCAGATATGGCAGCGATAGGAATCAAGTTCGCCGCTGCTGCTGCTGCTTCAACCTCCATGTCCGGCTAGAGTCTTGTCTTCCTAGGAGACGTGGCTGAGCCTGAGCCTCATTTGACAGGGAGTCCATTTAGCTTCCATTCTCCTCCTTAAATCGTTGTTGGTTTATTATGGAATGCTATAATACTGTGGTTATGGAGTTAGACTCAAATTCTTTTCAGTGATAGTTAGAACTTTGTTGCTGGATTTGCTGAGATCAATTTTTCAGAGATTATCTTCTTGTTCAAGAGTAGCTTCATTCCATTTTTTTGTAGTTGATGAACTATTAGAACTGAATGTTGCCAATAATATTTGAGTAGTATTGATTTGGAAGTAGCTGATTTATGTCTCTGTTAAATCCATTTATAATTGATCTAATTATTGCAATATGAGATGTTAGAATGAGCTTGTATTAGTGAAAGGCAATGAGGGCAAAGTCATATCTCTTAGGAAGCAATTGTGATTAATTCATTTCCTTATTTTCACTTCACCAT
>QFDD01002184.1:0-17392 GCA_006871305.1 Vachellia collinsii | reverse complement strand
GTTTGCAGCCAAGTACAAGACATTGATATACCTTGCTGGTTCAGCTTCAGCAGAGGTGATTGCTGGTGTTGCCCTTTGCCCCATGGAAGCCGTCAAGGTTCGCGTACAAACTCAGCCTCGCTTTGCCCGTGGCTTAGCCGATGGCCTCCCCAAGATTGTTAGAGCTGAAGGTGTTCTTGGGTATGATCATATTTCATTTCATTTGCCTTCTTCACTTATCATTTCTGAGGCATTTTGATGGGTACCTAACTGATACAGGGATCTCCCTAAAAGCTAGCTAGCTGTTGAGATCCTAGAATCAACGCACTTAAATAACGCTGCTAAGCATTTCATACTAGCCAATGTGATACTTGATATCCCATACCACCAAGTCTGTATCATCTTAGTATCTCATTTTGATCCAATTTTCAATGTGTAGGTTGTACAAGAGAATCATTCCTTTATGGGGGCGTCAGATTCCATGTAAGTTGGGTTTCTTCCATCTTTATTAAGCTTTACGGCTCCGAAAGGTACCTAAATAGGACTAAAACTTTATTCTAAAAGTTAGCTATTGAAGTAGAAGAATTTGAAATAGGAATTAAGTATATGATACTACTCAATTAATGCAAAACGTAGCATTTTATACTACCAAGTCTCTGTAATCGAGCTCGTCCTTTTCTTGCTTCTCAAGTGTTTGGACTTATTCTATTCATTGAATGCTTTCAGACACGATGATGAAGTTTGCTTCTTTTGAGAATATTGTGGAGATGATATACAAACACATGATCCCTACCCCTAAAGAGAAATGCAGCAAAGGTGTGCAGCTTGGGGTGAGTTATGCAGGAGGATATGTGGCTGGCATATTCTGTGCACTAGTCTCTCACCCTGCTGATAACCTTGTTTCTTTTCTCAACAATGCCAAGGGAGCCACTGTTGGTGATGTAAGTCCAAAAATATTTATCTATAGCCAAAGTGCTTAAATTTAGATTTGATTGATTAGAGTTGATAGATTAAAAGTTAAAAACAGAGCAGGACTCACCTACATTCTTGATGATGCTCATTGCTGTGGCTTAGAATTCTGATTGGTGGATTTGTTGCAGGCTGTGAAGAATTTGGGACTGTGGGGTCTTTTCACTCGAGGCCTTCCTCTTCGTATAGTTATGATTGGAACCCTAACAGGGGCACAATGGGGAATTTATGACTCTTTCAAAGTGTTTGTGGGACTGTAAGTGACTCCTCCTCCAGTCTACCCTCCTTTGTTAATTTCTTTTCAAATTAGACATTTTTTTTATAAATCGATACATAATCTAATGTTACATATGGGTATTTTAAAATGATCAAATCACATTTTTTATAATTAACTGATTTATTTCATTTTTTTAAGACAACAAGTCTTATCCCACTAAATAGGGTTAATCATATATGCCTAACACACATTGAACTCCATCAACAAAATTTAATTCAATTCTTATATCACCAAAAATAATTATTTCATTCCCTTAATTTATTCATCCTAATTAGTTAATTAGCTCTTACTTTAAGGATGTAATAAAGCGCTTGTTTAATTTTCTTTTAAAAGTAAGAATCATTAAAATTGTTTATATTTTATTTTGTTAATTCTTTCTGTGGAGTCAATAATTATTATGCTGCTTTTGTAAAAAAAAATATTTACATATATAATTAAAAAATAATAATATGAATTGGCTGTTTGTTCTTTCAGGCCTACTACTGGTGGAGCTCCCACTCCCGCTGCCACAGTGGCTACCAATCCATGAATCTGAAGCTGATGAACACAATATTGGTTATTACAAATATAGGAAAACTTTCAGTGGTCACATTTTTTTCAGGAGAATTATAAGTATGTTTTAAATAAGATAAATAATATCTGATAAGTTTTAAAGATTTGTCAATGACAAATGGAAGAGACTCATTGATAAATCGTTGGAATCCATCAGATATTATTTCTTTTGTTTAAAATTTAATTGTGATTTTCCCTTTTCTCATGCTTCTATCTCATGGCAAATTCATTTGCAAATCTATTTCAACCAGAAATGATTTTTTGTTCATTATTGCACAATGTTGGATGACCCTTGCCTATAATTTATAAATAGTATAATTTACTAAAAATTATGTTAATTATTTTCATATAAAATACAATAAGATTATTCCACCGAGCGAAATCATTTATGTTTATTTTTATAAATATATAATAAAAATGAAATGCAAATCTATTTACCAATTCGTTGCCCAAAAAAATCGATCACTCACTAAATTTTACATTATAGTAATAGAATGACTACTTCGGATTTGTCATTCCTGCAACCACAAGTTTGAATATTTAACTTATAATTTGATTTGTCAAAATAAAATTTTCGAAAAGCAGTCAGATCATGTATTAATATGCACACTTGTTTAGGCATTTTTTTTAAACCTTGGAACCTATACTAATTCTGGGGAGGCCCAAATCCAACTCATCCAAACCTTTATCATTTTTTTTTAAAAGTAACATTTACCATAACATGCATGAACTCATTATAGGACATAAAATAGAAAATGCTAAATGCAAGTGAGTAAAAAACATGGGTAAAACAATGTTTGAACAAAAAATTTTAGCTTACATTACCATAGGTAAAAACGCTTACAAACCCGGAATTAGACCACAAAAATTATTTTTGATTTTTTAAATAAAAATATTTAATACTAACAATTAATTCAAACTCAAGAACTACCAATGTTTAATAGTCAATCAGTGCGTGGCATCTACAACCCTGGGGCATTGCAATTTTTTTTCAACACACCCAATGTGGACCCATTAGTAAGAATAGCATATTTGAAGCATTTTTCAAAAACCTTGTAACTTATCCTAATTTTGGTGAGTCCCAAGTCCTACTCACCCAAACTTCTATTATTTTTTTAATAGTACAATTAACATCATGCATGAATGCATTATATAACATAAGAGAGTGGGTCTATTTGTAATGGTGTTTGAGACAAAGCATTCATAATAAATTGAAACAAAATTCTTTTCATATACTTACCTCATAAAATATAGATCACGTTAAAAAATTAGTTTTTATCATTAATCCAAACAAGCAATTCACGTTATTAATGTAAGTATATAAAAAACATTAATGAATGTATTACCAATGGAAACATATTATTAAACCCAAAATGACCTTATTTTTAGCTTACGTTGATTCAATTACATTGCATATGGCATGGTTTGATTGATTTCAACGGCAAAATCAAACCTTTCACCATAGTTATATTCCAAATTGATTTCATTTGCTTGATAGAATTGTACCTTGCATCATTCTTCTCACAAAATTTCTAGGAAAAAAATCAAGCCAGCCTTGATGAACTCAGTTATGAATGTTGCTGAACTAGGCGTAATGGGTATACAGTATCAAATACAATCCTTGCCAAAACATGCCGTATTTCCCGCAGGTCGCCGGCAGCCAAGGACTCGTAATTAATTTTGCTGCCACGCTTTGACACAAATTTCTTTGCAGCATCACTTGCTGTCACACAGTCAAAGATGCTGCGAGCTTTTAGGTAAACTCCTAATGGGATGAACACCTGAGAAATTTACACAGACAAGAGTATAAACCAAGTGTCATTCCAAACGCATTTATGCATACTATTAACGGGGAAAACCCCGACTAATTAGCTTGTTGTAATTAAATATCCAGTTGATTTGGAAACTTGTGGTACTTGCCAACATCATTGAACAAAAATTACATGAATTGCCTTTTTAATTTAATTGGAGGAGATAGGCATTAACGAGGTTACAAATGGGATTGAACCAGCACCTTCCATTCATGGGGCAGCTTCCATGCCACTGGGTCACAGGCCATTGGCACAATGAATTGATACTCAAAGATTAACCACAAAATTCCAAGCCAAGTTCACTTTCATTGGTACTTACTCTTTTAAAAATACCATTACTATTAATTGAATGCTCTACATCAAGTCGTGCATCACCTGAACTGCATGCCTGAGTGACTTTCTTTCTGTTCTTTTACAGTGGCTATTCTTTGTCCTTAAGCCAAATATGCACAAAAGTCTTGCTCTTTTGCAGGCAACAAGTCATTTGAATGAATAAAAATCCAGATGTTACATTCTCTCCATTATACTGGTTTGCATTTACTCTCCCTTCATGTCTGTGCATGATAGTGTGCAATCTCGACAGGGGCAGGTCATAAATTCATTTTAGTATTGAATTGTTGAGCAAATCCAGGTCCTAAAATATTTCAGTGCATTCCATCTACTCGATTGCATTGTCCGGTAGCCGTTGTTTATACATTTAAGAAGGGAAAGGGTACTCACCAGATCTGAGTAAGGGGCTTGAGGATAGGCAGCCATAGCCTGAGACACAAATCGCTCATCTGTCATCTGCAACAAAGAACCTTTAACAGAATCTGCAAGATCCATAATCTCTTCTGCTAATTCCTCGTCATCCATATTTAATGAATCTAACAATTCAGGAAACCTAGCATCATGTGATTTATTGATCCTCCTTGCTATGTTTATTGCTTCTGACAAATCTCCACCATTATGGACCACAAGACTAAATGCAGCAACCACTGAGGCATACCTCGGTTTATCACTCAGTGCTTTATGCAAGGCTAGGATACAGACCCTGAAAGCAAAAATTCATGATGTATCTTGCTCGTTGGACCCAACTTACATAACAATCCCAAGGGACCCAGAGAATCAAAATAATGTTCAGAAGCTATTTGCTACAAATGAGACCAGGAAGGGAGAAAGGCTAAATTTAATTTATGACTTCAAACATGTGCTGTCCTATAGAATGATGATATTTGACTGCACTTACAATGCGCACAAATGACGAATTTAGTCTCAATTTCTTATGGAAAATTAGACACCTTCATAAGCATATGGCTAAAGTAAAACAAGAAAAAGGCATTGGGGTAGGCATAATCTTACCATAAGCTACTATGACAAGGACGATCAGGCGCCAAGAGTGCATCCAAATTGGACAGGAATGACTGCAGATAAAATTCCAAGATAGACAATTAAAAAATTATGAAATTATGTTATATGCTAGTTAAGTTAACACCCAACCATTTACAAAATAATATCATACTAAAATATCTGATGAGCCATATCCAAATTTGAAAAACCCTCCCAACGCATCCTACCCCAAGGCTGACAAATGTGTATCCATATGATAGATTATATATATGGAAGTTGAGGGGTTGGTGTGTATGTGTATGGAAAGGAGGGCAGATCAGCTAATTTGGAGAAAATTGTCGTGTGAGGAGCATTCTGGCCTTTTGAACACTAGAGTCACTGCCTTGTTCGTGCTTTGTACTATTTCAGTGTACTTGGTACTTTTGTGACTGATTGCAGGATGTAATAGGGATTTGGGTTCTGGTTCGAATAGTAACTGACTTGTGAAACTGATTCGGTGCATTTTGTTATTTATCAGTATCAAATCATGTAATTTCCCTGTCTTCTGTTGCTATTGTCATTAATATAGCATCTGGGAAAGATTTGCAGGTTCCTGACAAGCTCTGACAGTAAAAATAAGAAAGACAGTCTGACTAAGCTGATGCTTGTTAGACTAGGATTCTTCAATTGTTAATTAGTAAATAAAGATAATTATTCACTAATCCTTAGCCAATAGAACCAAGGATCTCATCCCATCATATTGCATATTGCAGTTCATATTAGAAGCAAATTCAAGAATGCAAAAGGGGGAAGACATGCATTTTATGAATTTCCAAACTTGAAATTTACCAACAAATAACATTTTTCTTTTGGTGCTCTTTTCCTTTTTCTCTATCTTTTCTTTTCTTTTCTTTTTTCGGGGGGTATATCAACCAGGAAAACATGTCAACCTATAAAGTCTAAACTTCAGAGAGGTATACCAAAAGCATATTTGTTCCCTTGCCCCGTCTACGAAATCGATGGTGAACAAAATAAGCCGCCTGCAATGGAAACTTAAATTAAACAGACTAAGACTGACATATAAAATTAAAAATCAAGCATATCTAAAATTGTTTCTACCTGAAAGGGAAGAAGAATGTCGAGAAGTCCAAATTTCCACAATAACCTTAAAGAAGCTTCAGCAGAACCATAAGCTAACATATAATTTATTTCCATCAAAAGCCTACCCTAAACAAAGTAAAGCATGAACTCAGGCAAAATATTCACATGCATGGCAATAATAAGGGAGAAAAATACTTTATATACCTTATCAAGCCTTAAAATTGAGTGGGAAAGATTTTTTACAAAATGAGCTGTTTCTTTGGAAAGGCCAAAGCCTAAGCGAGCTGCAACTCTAATTCCTCGTAGAATACGAGCTGCAGAAAATGCAGTTAGATATTCCTTGAAAATTAGGCAATTCTTATGCAAAAGGGGGGGAAGTGAAGTGAATTATAATTTTTATCACATCATCTACTGATGAATGAAAATCTCACCACAATCCTCCTGAAAAGAAGTGCTTGCAGGAATTACAGTTCGCACCTATTCATGCAGGAAGTTATTTTAGGAAGTTCCAGATAGACAATAAGCAAAAATATAAAAAAAAATAGATGATAAGAGATACATGCACACTTTAGCTTTTTTAATATCTTCCATTCCTCCCAGGTAATCATATACAATTTTGTCATAAGGATCAAACATCAACCTGGAAGAGCATAAAGTTAATTACCAGTATAAGAAGTGGCACAAACCATGAATTGCAAATTCTAAATAGAGATAGATCACATAGCAAACAATTGCAGTGAAAAAGAAATTAGATTTCCCATTTTAAAAATGCAAGCATTGAATACAAACCCGTTGATCGTAAAATCTCGCTGCAAACAATTTCTCCATCGAAGATAGTCCTTCTTATCACAGCCAGTGGGTCCTTTAATGTCATGATAGGCATCCACACCCAACTTGCGTCTGGCAGTATTAAAACTTGAAACCTAATAGGATTGGCTAATGAAATTATCATAATTCATCAAAAAAGAGAGAATCATGCTTGATATATAATTGCTAAAAAACCCCTCCTTAATAGGATAAAGTCAAGCAATCACACAAATCGTTCTATCCAAAGTTAAAATTTAAAAGTTACACAAAATACCAACCTCAACAATGGTACCATCCACATGAACATGACATATAGGGAATCGTTTGCCGATTATCTCACACCATGAAAATGTTCTCATCACCTATAAATTGAATCAAGACTCACCAAGAGATATTAAGACCAAGAAACATCAAGCAATTTGAACTTTCAAATGAAATAGCATGAAATTAACTTCTATGCATGATCTATGTTACAAACAACATGAGCCGAAATAAACCCTTGTGCTTGTACTTATGACTGCTCTTAATTCAACTTAGCTATTTGTCCAAAGAGACTCCCAATAAACATTGATGTTGATAATGAATTGGAAGACAACAAGAGAATATGAGATGAAGGCAACCTCTCTGAGCTCGGCTGAAGTTATAATATCAAAGTCCTTTGGTGTCCGCTTTAGAATAAGATCCCGCACACAGCCACCTACTAGGTACACATCATATCCTACACGCAGAAGAAAAGGGGGTTTCTAGACTTTGCAGCAGCAGAACATTCACAGTAAAAAAAATCAAATAAATCATTATCAGCCAAAATAAAATTGAAATTTTAATTATATGACAATATAAACAATTCAGGCAAGAAGGTAGTTAGATGTCTAGTTCTTAATACAGTAATGGCAAGTTTTGGTCAGCCATTAGAAAATATATTCCGCAGAATCAGCTGTAATTTCAATTACTACAATTAGGAATTTCCGGATTATTGTCCATGTATGTGCAAATACTTGGAAAATGTTTGGAAAGAAATATGTGAAACCAATTCTTCATTTAAATCGCCCACTGCTGCAATTGAAAAATGAAAAGTGATACGAGATTTTTACTCCATGCGAAGTCGAAAACAACTCTATCTATGATAGAAGTGCAAGAAACTCTTCCTAATATCTATAACAAAGAGAAGGAGATTAAATAAAATTAGTCAAACTGAACCACTTATCAATCCCCCGGGGATATGCAAAAAGAGCTAAAGAAAAATGAGTGAGTGAGAGGCGGCATGTACCCTTTTTCTTCAGCCTATTAAGAACCTTTTTTGTAGGGTTTGCGATCATCGAAGTCTTTATTCCAAGCTCTTTGGAATCCAATTTCTTCCACCTTGGGCGCCTCTTATTTCCTGCATCGATTCAATTCAAACAAGAGAAATGATTCCGA
This sequence comes from Vachellia collinsii, assembly GCA_006871305.1. NCBI lineage: Eukaryota > Viridiplantae > Streptophyta > Magnoliopsida > Fabales > Fabaceae > Vachellia > Vachellia collinsii. The sequence goes on along the minus strand of QFDD01002184.1, from coordinate 9,172 downwards.
ACTCGCTATTATCAAAGTCGACAAAACTGCACAAAATTCCAATATGCCATTGGGATAAAATTTGTTAAAAAAATCATTCACCAACAATTCAGTCCACCACTTGCCTTCTTCAAAAACCGAAACACTTCTTTCTCCTTTTTTCACTTCCTCTGCCTCGACGGAAGCGGCATACCTCGGCACAACCTTGAAAAGAAAGGAACAAACCAGTGGAAGAGTGAATGTGGGAATGAAGAATAATTCAGAGGACACAAAAGCGCGCGCATAAACCTTGCGAATGCATTGAAATGGAGTGGACCGAAGCTGTAAATTGGGTTTGCACACAAATTTTAAGCTAGCAATCGCCATGGACACGACCAAGGTCGGACATGCGTGGATAAGCTTAGCTACCAAACAGTGTAGCTAGCAGACGAAGGTTTAGGGCTTAAGAATAAATTTAAGATTTTGCCAAAAACTTTAGCAACAAAATGTGTGTAAAATTGTAAATATTCATCAAAAGGCGAAAAACAAATGTTGTGTTCTGTATGGATAATAAAGTTCCATGCATTCCTCACTGACATTCATGGATTCTGGTTGCTTTTGGATTATTACTGTAATTTTCACTGAAAAAATCATAAAGGAAAAAAGTAAGACTTTGGCCCTCATAGTTCTGCCACTTTCTAAGTAAGTCCCTAGACAGTAGACACACGACTTTTTGTTAAAGCCTCATAAAATGAATCAATTATTGAGTCACTGCTGCTTGATTTTGGATTCTGTATGCCTTGTTCCTGACAAGCGAAATAAACATTTAACATCTACATGCAATACAAGTGGCCTTCATAGCGTTTGGAAGCAAAAAAAAAAAAATTATACTTTAGAAAATAAAACCCTTCTTGGAGCAAAATAATTCAAATAAACTAATATAAACACTTACTAATATACAGTCTCATGTGGCAGCTAAAGCTGTCATCTTAGCTCTCTACAAGAAACACATTTTTTTTTCCATTATTGCCAAGCTTAAATTAAATTTTCAATATTTTTAACATCCAATCAGTTGCCTATTCTCCAATCTCGATGGCCTGTTTTCCAATCTCCATGATTTCATATACTTTGTTTTTATCAAAATACATGTATTTTTTTATTTGAAACAGTCATATTTAAACCATTGCAGAGAATTAAACGTGGGTACCACCCCCATCAAGAATTCCAATCTTTATTCACTAAATTGTGAGAAACTAATGCTTTTGTTAAATTCCATACATTTTTGAATCCAATAACAATAGAAGCACCTGGGCTAAGACTTCGAGACAATATCAGGTGCTTCTTAAGCCCAGGAGAAAAGTCCACAAAGCGATTAGTTTAGCCCTTTTGTCATTCTCTAGACCGAATTCTGTAAAACCTTCAATAGCCCAAGCCCAACCAAAAGAATCCGTGACCCAATAAAGAGCGTGGCCTTCAAAGGCATGCCCAGTGGTCCTGGCTTCTAATGGGCCCTTTAACTTCCTATCTGTTTAGTCTTTCTTTTATTTTCTCTCTTTCCTTCCTTAATTCCTTTCTTCACTCTTCTTTTTTCCTTTCTTTTTTTGGCTGATTTGAAATTCTGAAAATTAATCAATCTTTTTTAATTACAACAATGTTTTTTAAACTCTAGCTGTTAAATAAAGTAAAAAAAAATTAAATCTAAACTATTTAAATTTGATCTGGATAGTTCTCATTAGCCTACCATGTAAAGTTATTATTTGCCACAAAAGTTCATAAAGTTAGTTAAAGATAAAACAAAATAACACAATATTCTGTCCAATAACAAATAAGGCATGTGGCTTATACAATGTCTAGAAGAACAAATCAACTTGTTCACATTAACCCTGCATGCTTCGTTTTGCTGGGAAGAGACACTATCAGAGAAGGGGGTTTTAACGTCACCCCCCCCCCCAACACGTTCGTTGGGACATAAGGATGTGGAAAGGTCACTTATCAAGTCTGTTTTTAAAATAATATCATATTTAAATACTTCTAATGTATTCCATACAGAGATATCCACAAAATGATATGAAGACAGGTTAAAAAAAAAAATGAACGTAAAAAGTATCTCTTGGAGTAGTGAATTAGTGAGATGCATGAGTATCCGCCTGTAAAATTCAGGTATGATTCAATTTTACAACATGTTTGTCTGAATTGAAGGCTAGGAAAAAGTTGAGGAAAAAATGGAAGACAAATCAACATTAACGTCTACAGCTAATAAATAAAAGAAACTAAAATAAATACATCAACGATAACATAGAATTACGAGAAATGAAAGAGAATTTTAACTGAATTGGGAAAATGGAAATTTCCTTCAAATTAAGGTGTGTCTCCACTTTTTTAATTTGGAAGCTCTTTCTTAGAAGAATCGCACTTCAACCTTTAGTACAGGATATAAATAAAAAATTTACTTTAATCATAAATATAAAATATTGATTAATTTTGTCTTTTAAATTTATAATTATTTCTTTCAAGTACCCATTTTTTTTGTTTTTCCAATCCTATCACTATTATTTACATTAATTAAAGGGGTTTTATTTTTAAAAAAAAAGGTTTCAATGCATCATGATTGAAGAGAGTATTTTTAGAAAATACCTTTTAAAAAACGTCTTAAATAAAAGAGACGGGAGGGAGTAATCCTATTGTTCCATTCATAGTTTACTTTCAACACGTTTTATACAGATAGATGAGAACCTTATATTATATTAATTATACCTTAAAATTCAACAATTCTCCAACTTTTTCTTCATTTAATATCCATTGTTACACATGAAACCAAAATCAACATATAATAAATGAAGGGTAAAATAACACATTCACATAAAAGATTTAATGAGGTGATTCATAAATATAATAAAATATAACATTTCTCTATATTCTATAAATAATACCAGATGATCCTCATAAGAAAAAAAGGACAAGATGAATACTTAGTTATTATATTAAACATTGGAAAAAGGGATCCTTTTTTCCCCTTCCTTACGGATTACAAAATATCCCACCCAATGAGGTTCATCTTTTATAACAAGCCAACCCTGTCTTATTCATCAAAACACGACATTGATCTTGGATACAGCTGAGTTGATTCTAGCTGTAGTAGTAGTAGTAGTAGAACAGCACACACAAACACCAAAAAACACAGTAATGCTTTGAAGCTTGGGGGGGACCAAAACCATTGTCCAGTTTGCATGAGACGAAGCAGAAATATTCCATGATCTAGGTTGTGCGTACGGACAATAACAGTTCTCTATTTGTCTCCAGCTAATCATAAACGTCATTAATATTTTAGCTGATTCGCTACCTCTGTGTCCACTTGATCTAATTAAGCTTGTTCGCGACAAACATGGATGTAGCTTTCGTACATACGTGAAGCAATTTTCATGTTGAGAGAGAGTACAATAAAGATAACAAACAGTGACTTGAATGGTAATCTATGGTAGCCGCAAGCCCAAGCTATAATTAGCTGGCCGTACCATTTTGAAAAAGAAGCTCGAGAAATAGACCCTATCTGATTGATACATAATCTAAAGTTTGATTCAGTCGAGCACAAATTTAAGGTCGAATTAGATTTCATCAGGGTTTAATGAGCTGTTTGGATCAATTCAAACAATCCAAGGATCTCAATGTAATTTTATTTTTATTTTTTCCTTTTTATAAGAAACAGAATTTTGATCTAATAATATGAAATCAACATGTAAAAATCCGAAATCATATAAAATAAACCCAAAATAATAAAATATATTATAGATCAATGGTCTACAGCATTTAACAATAATTTCTATGATTATTAGCATAAAAAATTTGAAAGATAAGTAACTAAAAAATAAGTTGGATGGAATTGGACTGGACTAATTCGCCTGACCAAGCACTTGGTTCTAAATCTAGTTCAACCTCGATTAATCAGTTAAGTTTAATCCAATCGATTTCATTTTATTATTTGTGTGTGTGTGTGTTACGCGGTCCTTTTGTTTTTATCAGTGGTTAATGTTGTGTCATGGGTTTATCTCTAATTATATATCTTTTTCATACAGCCGTACATGTTGTTTGTTAAGTTGTCTTTTCGTCAACTTGTGTTGGATTTGGCTCGCGTGTGTGTATGATAGATTGTTTGTTGTTGGAAAACTATATGTGATAGATTTTATATGTCACATCATCAAATGAGAAATTTGTGTCGTCCCCGAGAGATATGCGATGTATTTACAAGAGAACTTGGGAATAAATTCTTCACTAACAAATTATTTAAAAAATATGAGTTGCATAATATAAAAAATTAGTTACATTTATATAATGTAAAAATTTAGTTGCATGTCGTTGAATCTCAGTTGCATGTAAATTTAGTTGTATAAAATTTTTAAAAAATGCAAATGCAATTGATTTTTCACGATATGTAACCAATTTTATATATTATACAAATGTAACCGACATTATACATTATGCAGGTGTTATTCTCCAATTAAGTTGTTAATGGAGGAATTCTCTCTTTCTTCATGGTCTTTATTCTAAGTTAAACGAAAAATGTTGCACTACTCTTACATCCACTAACTAATGGACCTGGTTTTAGTGCTAACTACTAAGTAATTTTTATTTAGCAAAAGTAGCTAATCAGATCTACACTGTTTAAATTTGATGTTGACAGTCTATATTTGATTTTTGTAAAATGATAATTTCTTAAATAAAAAATATTTTTTAAAAAAATCTAGTTAATAGATCACGAAAATGATTTTAAAAAATATAAACTTTTACAAAAAAAAAAATCAAATCAAACCGTATCTTATTAACTCTCCTTACTATGCTAGTAGGGACATAATTAATTGGTAATGATTTGGTTTTGGATAAAATGATCTCATAGCTTTAATTTGGCTGTCGTTTTTGTCTGCTACCTTAACAGGTTAATGAATTAATTCCACGTAATGTTTATGTGATTAGGCAGAATTGAGGCTATCCTTAGATAGAGTACGGTTCTATTACGCAATTAACACTCAATTGAATTTGTTCTTATTAATTAAATTTTTCTTTCTCTTTCTACGTTGACAGAATATTTTCGTATCTCTCTCATATTTCTCAATGTTTAACGAGAACTAAATAACGATAAGATTGGAAAACATTAATTAATAACATTTAAGTAACCTTATATTTAAGACAAATTTTTTTGTTTGTAAAAATAGACCTATAATAAAAATGCGAGCGGAATTGATGATTGAGCAGGGCAAAAATTACGATGGAAAAGCTACTTAATTTTTCAAACTTGTCGATGCTTAGATTTAGATTCTTCAGGTCTTTTTAAGTAATTCATCAAATCTAAATATTTAGAAAATTTTGGTATTTTTCTAAAATGAAATACCTTATCATCTGACGATTACAATATAATGCACAAAGAAAAATGATAAACGTGACAAATCTTATTATTATTATCGAGTGAATTCCTAACTGTTCTCGCCTTATTTTTAATTCACTTTCAATGTATTTTACTAAACCTAAGAAAAACTTGAAATTTTATTTAAGTCCACCTTATAATTTAATAATTTTCTAAATTTATCCATAGTTAACATATTTATTTTTAAAAAATAATGACGTGACTTTTAAATATAACAACAAAATCATCTCTTACAAATAAAATTAAATAAACTCAGGGGTGCACATTTAGAATCATGTCAGAGCTTTTAAATACATTTTAGAACGGCAATGTACGTATTTGTGTTTGGAGGCTTGCATGATTAGCCAAAGGCCATGGGAGCAGGTAAAATTCATTTTACAAGTTTATCTCATAAAATATAAATTACGTTAAAAAAGTAATATTTACAGTTTGTATAAAGAAACCCAAATATTGTTCGGAAATGTGGGGATGTACGTTTGTATAGAACTTTGGTTCAGCACGTCAAGTCTAAATTCTATGAACTTGGAAAAATTTATCTTTTATGTCAGTCTCTTACATATTCACACACACACACTTCTTTAGTTTTGAATATAAGATTTAAATGATTTTTTAAAAATTAAGGATACCAGATAAACTACTTGAAAGTATTTATTTAATACATTATTAGATTATATATGCATATATTAATTTATAAGTTAGATAAATTAGTTTGAAGGAAAGTGTTAAATACAAATATTTTAAAAGTAGATTTTTTTACTTTTTAAATTTGTATAAAAAAAATCAACCAGATTTTATATCAAGAAACGGATAAGTAGATATAAAGCCGTTGTCTCAACAAGAACGTTTTTTGAAAACTGAAATCAAGTTTTAAAATTGTGTTAGAATTGATTTGTTCGGAAAAAAAAAATCAGAAACGGTTCATAACTTAATTACCCGTTCTAACTTTTTGTTTTTGGTGAGATGGTCATAGACTTAGAGGTGCCTTCCAACTTAAATTTTTTAATTTATAGTTTTTAATAGCATATAGTAGTTAATATTTTTATGATATTTTAAAATACACATATTTATTGAGTTTCCCCTCCCTTGATAAATGATTTTTTTTCAAAAATACTAATCTGATCAACAAGTCATTTCTAAAACAGTTATTTAGCTCATAGTACAAGTTAGTTTGAAAGTAATTAGTACTACTATTTAATCAATAGTACGATTAATTTATCAAAACAAATTCACAGAGTACTCGTATTTTGCGAGTTCGTAAAGGTACAGATAAATTGGATAGTGAAAACACAAACCCCTCGATCTTAGCCGCTACGTACTCTACCATGTTACCCACTTCGCAACATTTAAAATGTGAGATATGTGTGATAGACTCCACCTTGATACAATACCACCTATCTGTGATCTGTCTACCCCACCGCCTTTCAATTCAATTCACTGTCACCCCATGAACCCGTACATGAGGGGGGAGGGAAATACTATGAGATTTTAAAAAATGATTTAATTATTAAAAATTTCTGATAACAAGCAAATATTGTAAACGTGTCATCATTTATTATATTGGAATTTACCATTGTATACTCATAATAATTCCCCTCTAGACTTTATTATATTTGAGCTCGCGTGAGATTTTCGTATAATTAAGCATATGAATATTGACCCTGGCCATGAGAATGAGTTCATACCATCCTCAAGATTTTTCTAATCACTAATTGCAATTATATTCATCTCGATATCTCAGTGCCTTTTAGACAATATTAAATCATCAATGCATCCCCATAATTAAAAAGGAAAAACCATTTTTTTTTCTAGTTAAATCAGATCTGATACCTTTCACATTATCATAACATATAAATACTGATTTTGTGCATGTTGAATACCAAACAGACGAGTAAGAATAAAAAAAAATGTTTTTGAATTTGATTGGTGGTATGTTTAATATGCATATAGTATGCATGCCTTTACAACTAGTTTCTTTAAATGTTAGTTTCTCTTCGCGGAATATTTGGTTAAGTGCATATCATATACGATGCAGTGTCAATATTTTGACTGTCACCAGTTTAGTTACATTGGGGCCTCCGAAATGACCAAAAAGAAAAAAGATGAGGTGCATTTTTCTCGTGCGTGCTTGCTTTTTTGCTTGCCCAATTATGAATTTATTCTTTTATATATAACCTAAATGCCACCGAATTATGAATCCATTCTTTCGCTGTCTTAATTTTTTTTTATAAAAAAAAAAAATTATTGTTGCCTCTCGGTTGGGAACATCATGGATGCCTAATGGCTAATGCTTTCCACTATGTTGACTCCATGACTAATGCAATGATGCATCTCACCGGAGCTCCGCTGACTCAATACAGAATGGGAATGCTCTTATGAGACGCTTTCAAGGATAAATTTGTATCCAATTTCAGATTAAATCGTTTCGATTCACATAAAACAATAATACATTTGCATTGAGATCCAGCTCAAGTCACACTTTCCAAAAGAAGAATAAATTTATTTATATACCCAATCACGTTTATAATATAAGTCATTTTAACTAATTCATTTAAAAAATTTACAATTATCCCATTAAGTTTATCTTGAATTAAAACTCTATTCACCTTTATCCATATGGTTTTGAAGGAGAAGAAATAAACAAAGAGCCATATTTAATAATTAATTATATAGATAAGATGTAAACATTAAGTGTTTTCCAAGTGATTTAAAATATCGATGAAATAATTTTTTGGAAGTGATTTATGTTATCAATTGGACGGAGTATAATATAAGTTATATGAGTTATAGATTCAATTTCCAATTTTCAATTATATATGTATATATATTTATTGGTGGTGCACATTAAATCTATAAAAAGGTCGACTGGGTATGTGAGGAGGATTTAAATATGAGCAAAATTAAGAAAAATAATTTAAGATGGATTTAATAAATGAATTGTTATTTCCTAGTTCTAATATAATGATTGAACGTGACTTAAGTTTTGTACTAGAGACTAGCTAGACAGAGATATGTAATTTGCTATCTGTCTCTGAGTGTTTTCCAGATGGTAATGACTCAGTATGTGTGGACTTTCAGAACACTTTCTGAAAATGTACATGTTATAACATCTTCATCTTAGTTGTTATTTTAATTTTTTTTTCCAAGTACAGCAATCTTCTCATTGGGTTGATGGCTCTCCCTGGAATTTCTCAACCTCATAACTTATCCTCTAGAATTCTCTAGCCCTCAATTTTTGTTGCAAAAAAGAATTAAAAATTGCTCTCCAAGTTTCAGGTTAAAGAAACGACTTTCCGCCCCCACGTTCAGCGGCCAAGACGAGGAAATTCACTCTGAATTCCATGCGTCTGTGGGTATGTTTTGTGCAGAAAACTTTGAAAGTTGATTTTGATAAAAGTTGACAATTTATTTTAGCCAAAAGTTAATTTCAATGTGAATTACTGAAATGAGGCTGGAAAAAAGAATGATTTTTAGTCTTAAATACAAGCGGAGTGACGTCTACTTATCAGCACTTTACATGAGAATTACAATCAATACTTGAAGGAAGGAAAATAGCTTGGAGAATCATAATTAAATACATAATATCTGAAAAATTCTAATAACTTATTAATTACTAATGGAAGTGGTTAATCGACAAATCATTTATACCTATCACATATTATTTTCCTTAATTATGACATAATTGTGATTCTCCCAAAATAACACATGATAAGTCTCAAAAGATTTGTCAATTAAACACTTTCACTTGTCTCTGATAAATCTCTAAGATTTATTAGATATTATTTCTCCTACTTGATCTACTTG
>QFDD01002183.1:0-17957 GCA_006871305.1 Vachellia collinsii | reverse complement strand
AAATACAAAAAAAATTCTTCCCTACTATTCATGAATATGAGCTTTCTTGGTTACAAAGAGGAAATTTTATTTTATTAGAAACTAAAGATTACTGTCGCATGGGTAATTTTTTTGTCTTGACATTTTTTTTTCTTTACTCCTAGCCTAAAGTATTTTTTTAATGATCAAATTTTAGTTTAATCTCTTAAATTTGTAAATTTATATCTACAGTATTTTAATATTTACATTGTTTGTCATATTACTAAAAATGCCAACTCACTTGAATCTAAATGATGACTGTACATTGGACAATTAAACGTTGACAAAACATTTTTAAAAATAATTATTTAATATAAAAAATTTATATTTTGAAAAGTAAGTCGTTGATATTGACTTTATATGAGATGGTGTCTTCATTACTTTTTATTTTGAATATTTTACAATTTACATATTTTAAATTAATAACTAACATGTCAATATTTAATTGTAGAGGAACTATTAAATTTTCTAAGTCAACGTTTTTTTGTTAATAAGACATTGCGTTAATATTAAATAATTGAAAATACATTTATGATTTGAAAGAAGAAACCAAAATTTGTTGGTGGGATTGGCTATCTGAAAAGTACAAGAAGAAGAGATGAAGAAGAAAGTTGTGCACGAAATCTCTAAGGCGTGGGCAATTCTTTCCTTTAAACTTAATCCGCCCTCACCTATTCCTATGTTACAAGGTGCAAGTTGGGTAAACCGGCGAATTTCCTGCAGGATACAATAGAGACCCTTGAGTATGGATTGCACTCCCAAAACTCAAACGAATACAACAAAGGTTTTTACAAAGTGATTGTTTGGCTTTTTCTATGTGTGCACTTAAAGAGAAAGACAATGAGTTTGATTTTGTTGTGTGAAAATTGTGTATGTGCAAATGGTGTGATGGGGAGGGTATTTATAGAGTGTAGAGAGATGTCTTGAAATGGTACATTTTGAAGCAAAAGATGTCTTGAAGTGGTACCTTTTGGAGCAAGAGATGTCTTGAAGTGGTACCTTTTGAAGTAATGTCTTTTCAATTAAAAGTCACAACTATACCACTTCAATAAAAAGTCACAACCAATGACTTTTCAAAGAAGAGTTATACCTTTATACATATAGGGATACATGACTTTAGAATTATGACTCCCTACACAACTCTTCAAACAAATGGTAGTTATTTTAGAATTATAACTCCCTACACAACCCTTCAACCAAATGGTAGTTATTTTCTAAGGGCATTACATCTCTTCCTTTAGAAAAATACATCTCTTTATTTAATACATATCTTTATTTTAAAAATTTTGTAACAATCCCCCACCATTTTTAAAATGATCAAAATTCTTATCACTTCGGAAATCTCATGTTGTCATTAAAGGTATTTTAAGGATTTGAACATTTACCTAAGTAAGACACGGTTTCACCCATCCGAAATAATGTGGTAGACTAAGCTTTGAACCAATTATCCCATATGAACAGGTGTGCGTGAATTACGCATGAGATCTAGGGTCATTGTATGCCACTTTAAACGACACGTTTATGGCCTTGTGTCCATATCCTTTTCATGAGAGCTTTCAAAGTCAAGCCCTTAGACTCTTAGAAGCAGCCCCACTTCACTCTCTTATAGGTAGACTCCATCAAGAGCACCACCATGATAGATGCTCCAGCAAATATATGTTTACTCTATTAAGAGCTAAATTAATGCTCAACCTTTCCCTTTTAATCACATGGTTACCAAGCACTTTTCAACCTTGGGATGTACAAAAATGTTAAGTACTTGCAATCACTCTGATAGCGTACTTTCACCATTGAACTCAAGACCTGATATGATGGTCAAGTGTGAGTTGGGTTTTCACTATTGGTGATCAATGTTTATAGGGCTTCAAACCCATCCCCTTTGATGTTTTTAATACCATATCCCTTGTCAAACCTTTCGTCAAAGGATCTGCAAGATTTAATTCAAACCTTATATAACTTATGGAGATTACTCCGTTTAAAATTAAATCCTTCACATAGCTATGTCTAAGTCCAATATGTCACGACTTTTCATTATAAACTTGGCTATAAGCCCTTGCAAGAGCAGACTGACTATCACAATTGACAGATATTGGTGCCATCGACTTAAACCATATAGGAATTTCAAGTAATAAGTTTCTAAGCCACTCTGCTTCCTTACTACTTGCAGCTAATGCTATAAATTCAGTATGTGGCAGAGTCAGCAATACAGGTCTGTTTCTTTGATCCCCAGGATACAGCACCCCCACCAAAGGTGTAGACCCATCCACTTGTGGAAGCATGATCTTCTGAGTAAGTTATCCAACTAGCATCCGTATATCCTTGCAAAATTGAAGGATTACCACTATAGGTCAAACTATAGTTAATTGTTCCTTTTAAGTACTTCAGTACTCTTTTCACGGTTTGCCAATGGATCTCACTTGGATTGCTTGTATACCTACCTAATCTTCCTACAGCATATGCTATGTCTGGTCTTGTACATGTCATAGCATACATCAAGCATCCAATTATCTTTTAATATTCATGTTGTCTCACTAGACAACCTTTATTTGGTACTAACATCATGCTAGAATCAAATGGAGTAAAAACAGGACAACAATCAAAACAACTAAATTTCTTTAATATCTTTTCAATGTAATGAGATTGAGAAAGACCAAGACAATTGTTATTCCTAATAACTTTGATTCCTAGTATGACATCTGCTTCTCCCATATCTTTCATATCAAAATGTTCAGACAATATTTTCTTTGTTTTATTTACTTCATTCATATCAGTACCAAAAATTAACATGTCATTTACATACAAACAAACTATGACACCTATTCCATTTTGAAACTTACTATAAACACATTTGTCAGATTCATTTACACACTTTGTGTTCTTGACCAGGAACCACAAACCCTTCCGGTTGTGTCATATACACCTCTTCTTCCAGTTTTCCGTTAAGGAAAGCTGTTTTGACATCCATTTGATGAATTACAAGATTATATATTGAAGCAGGTGCTATAAGCACTCTAATGGTGGAAATTCTTGCAACCGGTGCATATGTATCAAAATAATCTATTCCTTCTTTTTGTGTAAATCCCTTAGCAACCAACCTAGCCTTAAATTTATCTGTAGATCCATCTACTTTTAATTTCTTTTTGAAAATCCATTTACAACCAATAGGTTTAGAACTAGGAGAGAGGTCTACTAGTTTCCAAGTTCTATTTCCTATTATTGAATCCATTTCATCTTGTATGGCCTCTTTCCAGAATGCAGCATCCTGAGACTTCATAGCCTCTTCAAATGTTTTAGGATCATGTTCTAAATTAAAACAAATAGGTAGATAATTTTCAACCTCTTCTCTAGTCCCTTCAACAAGAAACATAAAGAAGTCTGAACCGTAGGTTTTTGCTTTCCTAACCCTTTTACTTTTCCTAAGTTCTATTTCTTCTACGATGTTTTCACTAGAAACTGTTTCCTCTGGATTTTCCTTCCTATTTGCAAAAGAAATATCATTGTGTTTCGAAATTGAACTAAACCTTTCTTCTTGAAAAATTACATCCCTTGACTCAATTACTTTATTGATAGGGTATGAATCATTTGGTTCAATTACCAAAAACCGATACGCCTTACTATTTTCAGCATATCCTAAGAAGATACATTCAATTCTCCTTTCACCTAATTTCTTTCTTTTGAGTTCTGGAACTTTAACTTATTGCTCTGCATCCCAAACTCTCAAATAACTTAGATTGAGTTTTCTTTTCTTCCATAATTCATATGGGGTTATCTTATTTCTTTTATTAGGAACTCTATTTAATATATGACATGTTGTTAGTAATGCTTCACCCCAATATCTACTAGATAAACCAGAGTAAGATAACACGACATTTACCATTTCTACAAGAATCCTATTTTTCCTTTCGGCTATACCATTTTGTTGTGGGGAATAAGGGGCAGTTACTTGATGTATTATACCTACAGATTCAAAATATTTTGGATCATAATATTCTCCCCCTCTATCTGTCTTAATACATTTAATAAAGGTTTCACATTGAATTTCCACTTCAGATTTAAAGATTTTAAATTTGTCAAGAACTTCATCCTTCGAATTCATTAAATAGACATAACAATATCTAGTGTCATCATCAATAAAAGTCACAAAATATTTTTTACCACCTATTGTAGACCAACCATGCAAATCACAAACATCAGAATGAATTAATTCTAATACTCTTAAACTTCTGTCTACTTTAGGGAAAGATTGTCTTGTTATTTTAGTCATCATACATGTAGTGCAAGACTTATTATTACTAATAGATTTTGGAATCAATTCAAGATTCATCATATCATTTAATTTTCCAAAATTAACATGACACAAACGATAATGCCACATATTACAAGAGTCAACAATATAAGCAAAACTATAAATATTATTTTTAATTTTAGCAACATTACACTTTAACATGTTCTCACAGAAATACCCTTTTCCTATAAACATTCCACCCTTAGTGAGAAAAAATTTGTCTCCCTCAAATACAGACTTAAACCCAAACTTATTAAGTATTAGTACAGAAATTAAATTCTTCCTAACTTCTGGCACATAATATACATCTCTTAATATGAGTGTTTTTCCAGAAGTAAACTCAATTTCCACAGTCCCCTTGCCCTTGACTTGAACACTCGAAGCATTTCCCATGTAAAGCACATCTCCTTCTTCTTCTTTCAATGTCTTAAAGAAGGCCTTGTTCTTGCACACATGGCGAGTTGCACCAGAGTCCACCCACTATGATTCATTGTTATCAACCAAGTGAATCTCAGACATCACAGCCAAAAGATTGTCAACTTTTGTGGATGTATTATTTTCTTTCTCTTTCTTCTTTTTGAAGAAACGACATTCTTTTTTGTAATGTCCTGTTTTTCCACAAAAGAAACAAGTACCTTTGTTTTTCTTACTTTTGTGGCCATACTGCGCTTGGGATTTGTCATTCCCCTTCCCTCTTTTCTTTGAGGTCTTATGGGACTGCCCTTCCTCCACTATGTGGACTTTCTCACGAGCAGTTGCATCTTTTATCTCATCTTGCTTACGATATTCTTCTTCTAAGCGAAGATGGTTTTCCAACTGTTCAAGAGTGATATCTTCTTTATTGTGTTTAAGACTCTTTTTGAAATCTTTCCAAGAAGGAGGAAGTTTGTCTATGATTGAGGAGACAACAATAGACTCATCCATATTCATTTTGTGTTGTTTAAAATTATTCAGAATATGTTCTATCTCATGCAATTGTTTCATGATAGATTTTCCATTAATCATTTTATAGTTATTAAAACGAGAAACAAGAAACTTCTTACTTGTTGTGTCTTCCTGCATGTATCTTGTCTCAAGTTTGTCCTAAAGATCCTTTGCAGACACTGAATCTTGATAGACATCAAACAAAGCGTCGCAGAGCCCATTTAGGATATGTCCGGTGCAGATGAAATCATCATTCTCCCATTTCTGTCTCTCTCTAATATCAGCAATAGTTTCATTTTCTCATTCTTACGGCTTGGAAGTAGTGAGAAGAAACTTCATCTTCCTTTGCCATCTTAAGAAGTTGCCTCCTTCAAACTTTTCTAACTTCATGAAATTTGTAGACAACTCTTTCAAAGAAGCCATTTGTATTTCTAATTAAGCCTAAAGACTATTGGTGGGATTGGCTCTCTGAAAAGTACAAGAAGAAGAGATGAAGAAGAAAGTTGTGCACGAAGTCTCCAAGGCGTGGGCAACACTTTCCTTTAGGCTTAATTCACCCCCACCTATTCCTATATTACAGGGTGGAAGTTTAGTAAACCGGAGAATTTCCTGCATGACACAATAGAGACCCTTGAGTATGGAGTGCATTCCCAAAACTCAAGCGAAGACAACAAAGGCTTTTACAAAGTGATAGTTTGACTTTTTCTATGTGTGCACTCAAAGAGAAAGACAATAGGTTTGATCTTGTTGTGTGAAAATTGTGTATGTGCAAATGGTGTGATGGGGAGGGTATTTATAGAGTGTAGAGAGATGTCTTGAAGTGATACCTTTTGAAGCAAGAGATGTCTTGAAATGATACCTTTTGGAGTAAGAGATGTCTTGAAGTGGTACTTTTTGAAGTAATGTCTTTTCAATTAAAAGTCATAACCATACCACTTCAATAAAAAGTCACAACCATACCACTTCAATAAAAAGTCACAACCAATGACTTTTCAAAGAAAAGTTACACCTTTATACATGTAGGGATACATGACTTTAGAATTAGACTCCCTATACAACCCTTCAAACAAATGGTAGTTATTTTAGAATTATAACTCCCTACACAACCCTTCAACCAAATGGTAGTTATTTTCTAAGGGCATTGCATTTCTTCCTTTGAAAAAATACATCTATTTATTTTAAAAATTTCTAACAAAATTTAATGTAAATTTAGAAGAGAAACCTATACTTAGCTTAATATTTTATATGACTGAACAGAAAAACCTCGTAGTTTGATTGCAAACGTAGATGTTTTATTATAATGTACTCATTGTTTTGGTTTGAGTGCACTTTTTTCCTTTGAAGTTTTCTCTTTAAATTCCAATAGCTCCCTATGCTCAATTTGCTTGAAATTTACTCATGAATAGTATACGTCTCTATCCCAAGTACTGTTCTTTTTGTCATTAATGTAAAAGTTAAATAATTAATGTAAGGATATTAAATAAATTAGTTAAATTAATTATTTGTAATAAATAGGTGTGGATTTTTCTTTAAAATGTTAATCATGTGTATTGAAACTATGGGTCAAAGGGTTAAAATGATCCGGAAGTTTTTTTAAAAGAGCGTTGGTCACACGAAAATCGTCGAGGGGGCATTTTAGATCCGAAAGTTTTAAAATGGGGTATTTTGGACTCTGCCACTAAAAACCCTAACGTTGACTGTCAGCTTTTCAACGGAAAAGTTAGTCAATTTTAACAGATTTTTTAACGGCAGGGTCCAAAATGCCCTATTTTAAAATTTCCGAGTTCAAAATACCCCATCAACGACTTCCATGTGACCAACGATCTTCTGAAAAAACTTCCGGGTCATTTTTGCCTCTTAACCCTTGAAACTATCGTTAATAGAATTCCTTAACATATGTAATCAATAATAATACACTAGGGAGAAATTTGTAAATTTAAGAGATAAAGTAGATTGAGATCTCATATTTAAAATTAAAAGAAATCATTTATTTAACTCTTATATTAAAGATCAAATAATAATAATAATAATAATGGTAGTAGTAGTAATTAAACTTCATATTGTCAATAAACTATATAAATCACACAATGCCATGGTGTATTAACCATGAACTCTTCATAAACGGGGTTTTAAAAATTTGAGCATGTGACCACATGGGGCATCCGCATTGTTGCTTCCAGGCTCATCCTTAGATGTATTATTAATAAAAAAAAAGAAAAAAGAAAATGACGAGCATGAAAAGTTTATAATAAAAGTATCAAAGAGGTATTCACTCTCAATCAATCCTCCAAAGAAAACTGTCAGAACACAAAAGTTACATGGGCTACAGCTAAAACAAATACAAAGATGTACAGGTGGTGAACATGGCTTCTGCAGATAACATAACGCAACCTATTGAGCTGAAAAGAAAAGAAAGGAGGTCATATGATCATATAGTCCAATCATTGCATAAATACTTGGCAACATTAGATCCTAAATGTGACAACCTCGATCAAATCTTCATTGCCTTTCTTAGGTCTTATAGAAAGATGTCCCTCCTCCCCCTCCTTCTATTTGTGTCTGGTGCCAATTAAATTGACAGCTTCAGATGGTGAAGGATCTATCTATTCATCACATATAAAGTAGATAGCTGTTTTCTTCACAATAAATCCATTCCCAAAAACTGCTTTCACCTCCACTTGATCATCATATTCTAAATTTGATATTATTTCTTTCTTCTCTACTTCTTCCAAGGAATTTAGTTTGTCTTCAGTGTATGCCAAAGTGGTTGTTTTTGTATAGTTTATGATCATTAAGCAAATTATACTAGATTCACATGCCTTGTTACCCGAATCACCTAAGGGGGCATATACAAAACAAATAGCTATCCCTTTTAAATGATCATAACCATTAACTAGAGGCACTTTAAATTTTACAGAAGCTCCTTCATCTTTGAATGCTAGCCAATAAGGATAATTGTTACCAGGGAGATCGATACAATCATAACTATTCTTTGTAAGATTCAATCCCTGCACAATAAGACACAAACTCTAATTTAACCTATCCAATATGCACACAGAAATATTTTTTTTTTAAAAAAAAGAATCCAATTAGAGAGAGAGAGAGAGAGAGAGAGAAGACCTGTGAAAGTATCTCTGAAAGTTTACAAAAGACTTGAGCATTTTTTCCAATTTGAATTAAATAATGTCCCAAGCAAATTTCAAGCCTCAAGTTGTTTATAATATTTGTGGCACACAAGGAGTCTGGAATCTCCAAACCATCTTCCAACAAAAGGCTTTGTTGCTTTGGCACACTGTTAAGGATTGTCGAAGGACAATGGATACTGTTTAGCATATCCAGCGAACTTGATAATGGCATGCGTGCATGTGTCGAAATAAGAGATAGTGGACTGTTTGTTGGGGACATCCAGGACCGATAGAGAGAAGGAATCACATGATGTGATAATCCTTCATAACCACAAATAGATAGATATAAAATGCTTCTCAATCTCACTAAAGAAAATGGCACTTGTTTTACTGTAGGAGCAATTAGAGTTGTCAAAGATTCCATTTGTTCAATGTCCTCCTCTAACTTTTCAATATTCAGACAACCAGAAAGAATGAGAGTTTTTAACCTTTTTAACCTATAAATGCTTTTTGGCAGACTTCGAAGACCAATACAATCCTCCAAATCTAGTAGAAAAAGTTGATCAAGAAGCCCAATAGAATGATGTATGATGGCCAAACTTGGACAATCTCGAAGGATTAACTTTTCAAGATTTGGTAGTTTTGAGAAATCAGGAGTTTGCATCAAATGATAAGAGTGGCTGAGATTAAGGATTTTCAGCTTCTCCAATGACTAAAACAAAAAACATTTCCATTCATAGGGTAACTAGATGAACATCTTGAAAAAATAAATTAAAATACTTGGAAACGATAATGTGTAATCATATATTCATCTAAACCAAAGAATTTAAGTGAAAACATTGTTTTCATTCACTTGAAAATTAACTCTTGAAGGGAAATATTCTGTCAAATACTTAATCTGGAAAAGGTACCACATAATTCAATACGAAAAATAAGGTAATATATTTATATCTGTATCAAGATATATAAAATGAATGTAAACTAAAAGAAAATCTAGCAAGGGAAGATTCATTTAAAAGCTATGAAAAAATATAAAATAAAGATCTATCAGGAAGGTTGTAATTGTAAAAGTTAAATCGATCGAATGAAAAAAAAAAGTAAATATTTACACATTATATCCCAAATTTTGAATGTAGAAGCTTAATAATAAGCATGAATCAAGTAGTCTACTGAGCCCGAGCAAAAGTCTAAAAAATGTCATGGAAAGATTAAATGGTTACAGGGACTAAAGTGCAAATTAAAGTTTTTTGGGACTAAATTAGAAACAATTTTTAGGGGCCAAGAAAAGTTTCAAAGGCTAAAATGAAAGGGACCAAAGTGTGATTATCAAAAATAGACTAAAGCGTAAATAAATATGAAATTACAAAATAGTACCCAAAACCGAAAAGTAATATAGAGGCTGTAAAGGGCTTGTAAATTATTGAAATACCCTCAAGAGGATTATATAAATGTCAAGTTATGCGGAGAGAAAAAATTTAATTTCAGAAAGTTTCCGGACAAAATAGTAAGTTTGGAAATACACTCAAAAATTTTAGAAAGCTTTTTTAGTCACATATACGGCAAAAATATGAAAAGAATTAGGAAAATTAGGGGATAAATCCCCATTTGAGAGATTGATTAGGAAATATTATCTAAAACCTAAAGGATCTCATAGGTTCACTTTTTTCTAAGTCTCATTATATAATTAATTTTTTAACAGGAAATTTATTCCTACTTTTCCCGAAAAAAGTTACACCATTATATGCTATCACATAAACTATTTACCATAATGCTACAAATTTGAAGTATTTTGGTAATTTTTTATAGAAACTAGGCTTTCTGTTGATTTACATTTTTGTTATGAATTAAAAAGCCAACAAACCAAGTACAAATTAATTTACAAACCTGGGGTTTCTTCCACACTTGTTTGAGGCTGCTGTATTGTAAATCAATAGCAACTAATTTTTGTTGACAAAAGTTGCTAGAAATGTATTTTACAGGAAAACCATGCCAGCAAAGCCATCTGAGATGTTTGCTAAGGTATTCATAGTCTCCTTTAAGTTGTACATTATCAAGATGAAGTAATCTGAGTCTCTTCATCTTTCTAAATGCTTCTGTCTCAAATTGCATTTTTTCACCTTGTGACAACTTCAAAGAAAGTCCTTCAATACTCTTTGTTCCCTGCAAAAATAAAAGCATATTAAAATTGAAACATATATATCATGATCAAGCTTACAGAGAATGTGACTACAAAATGCTCATTTATTCTTCTTGCAATACATGTTAACAGGAAGCAGTAGGCATAGGATATAAAAAATTCTTACCATGTGTTCTGACAATACAGCTTGTGCATTCTCATGAAACCACAACCTACTTCTCTTCCCAAGCTCCTTTTCAGATTGTTTACGAATTATTTCTCTTCCCATATCCCGTAGCAAATCATGCATTCCAAGTTTGTTCTTCTCATCATATGTTACAAGGCTTCGATCGAGAAGTGTTTTGATTCCAATGTCAGCAAAAAAGTCACATCCATTTAATATCTGTGTCACTTCATTTTTGTCCATACCAATAAAAAAGCAAGATATATCAAGGAATATTTCTTTTTCCAAATCATCATCTAAACCATCAAAGCTTATTTTTAGCTTCTTTTGTATCTTGTCATTGGGAATTTTTTTAAGTTTCTCCAATACACTCTTCCATTCCACCAATTCTCTACCAAATAAGTAGGAGCCAAGGACTTCAAGAGCTAATGGAAGTCTCCCCGAATATGCAACTATGTCTTTTGAAAGTTGAATGAAATCTTCTTTGGGATATTTTTGCTTAAAAGCATGCCAACTAAAAAGCTCGATAGATTCCCCTTCATCCAAATTCTTCATTAAATAAATAGCACTGTCCATTTCATGGAGCAGACGTTTATTTCTAGTTGTGATGATTATTGTACTTCCTGGTTTAAACCAGTCACGACTTCCAACTAAAGCATTTAGTTGGATGGACTCATCCACATCATCAAGAACAATCAATGCCTTTTTATGGCGAAGTCTATCACTCAGTGTAAGTTTTCCTGACTCAATGCTATTTACCTTCATTTTTGTTGTCTTACATATTTCAAAAAGAAGTTGATTTTGCAAACTCACTTGGTCCTTTTCTTGATTCCAAACTTCTCTAATCTTTGAAAGATAGCTTCTACTCTCAAAAGTGCGACCAATTTTATTATAAATGGCTTTGGCAATAGTTGTTTTGCCTACACCCCCCATTCCCCATATCCCTACCATCACAACATCTTCGGATTGTTGGTTTGGGAGCATTTTGATCACTTCTTGAACACGATCATCCACTCCTACTGGGTGATCCACCACAAATAAGTCTTTCTTGTCCAATATATCACAAACATTCTCAACAATAGCTTTCACATTTTCACTCTCATCGCTGTTAATCGCATATATAAGCATAATTGGAAATGAGCACCGGATATAAACATGTACAGTTACAAACAAAGATAGTATTTTGAAAGCTACATATGTCCGAAGAAGAGGAGATATTATGAATAAACTATAAATCAAAGCCAATGGACGTAGCTTGTAGGAAGCCTACATATTGAGTCACTCAT
This sequence comes from Vachellia collinsii, assembly GCA_006871305.1. Taxonomy (NCBI): domain Eukaryota; kingdom Viridiplantae; phylum Streptophyta; class Magnoliopsida; order Fabales; family Fabaceae; genus Vachellia; species Vachellia collinsii. The sequence continues at coordinate 6,019 of QFDD01002183.1, read as the reverse complement.
TATTTTACTGCAAAGCAAACATTCAGTTCACTGTGATGACATTAACTTTTTTTCCTGGCCAATAATGATCACAGAACTTGCATGAAGACACGAATAAGAAATTAAAAATCTCATATATGTAATAATGTTATTTATATTGCACTAAGTATTATTAATTTCTGCAAATTAAAATCTAAAAAAAAAAACTCTAAATTTTATGTCAGCAGTATGTAACCTTGTGATATTTCAAAGTTTAAATTTAACCCCTTAAGCCCTTAATCTTTTATATTAAATTCACTGCTTCAAATTTTCCTTTTAGTGGCTAATGAAAATTATCACATCTTACTAATGAGAATGATGTGGCATCTAACATGAATTAAAAAATTTATTTTATAGCATACGAAAACCCATTGAACTTTTGAATTGCATATAACTTCCCAATATTTCGAATTCAAAATCTTTTTAATGAAAAATTTAAATTCTTTTTAATTGTTGGATTCCGCATCATCAGCATAAATTTGATATGGCAGTTTCATAACTAAACAACAAAATGAATGGCAGAGAATTTAATGTCAACAAATTAAACTTTCAATGAGGTTAAATTAAACTTTGAGATGTTAGTGAGTTTATATGCTATATATTGACCCAAATTTTAAGGAGTTTTAATTATTTCAGCCTATAAATAGTTAATTGTGGGTTTGATAGAATAGTTAAGGAAACTACGAGCAGAACAATACATACCTATATCAGTCTTTAAATTTTTGCAATTTGTAACTTTCAAAAGTGTGCTTCGTAGGGAACAAGCAAAAGTGAGCTGTGTTCAAAATAACGTGGTGATTGATATTCCAAGTATTCCAAATAATATACTAGTATATAAACTTACATGTAAACACACATCAAGTGTCTCAATCAGCAAATATAGAGTAAAAAATTACCTGGAACCAAGTACAACGATCCCTGCAATGTCTGCAGCTTTACGAAGGGTTGTCCTCCACTTGGAAACTTGATATTTTGGTGGTAGAATTTTCTGTATATGATCTTCAAATGCTTCTCCGAAATTAGATGTTTGATTACGAATTTCTGATGGATCCACATCGTAAAACACGGGTAGCACGACTTGATCATTTGATTTATGAAACTCCATGATTATTGACAATTCCTCTAAACACCATTTAGATGCAGCATATTCCTTAGAGAATATGATGATTGCAATTTTTGAACTTCCAAGTGCTTGCAATAATTCGGTTTTGATATGGTTTCCTCTGGGAAGCTCAATGTCATCTTTGAAAACAATAACGCCAGTATTACAAAGAGCCGAATAAAGATGTGAAGTAAAAGTTGCTCGTGTGTCTTCCCCTCGAAAACTCAAAAACACTTCATATATATGACCTAAATGTTTTATTTCAAAAATGCAGAATGTTAATAAATTGAATTCCAATACAAATTAATATAATAACAATATTTCTAAGATATAATTTTTTATAACTTAATATTATAAAGTGGCAGAAATGTTATGAATAATAATATTTTCATCGCTACATGCATGTCTGATAACAAATGAAAGCACATACATAATGCATCCTCACAAAATTAGACCATAACCTACCTTGTTTTCGAAGCTCGTTTTGAGAACTTTCACGCATTATTTGTCTTCCGAAGAGCTGCAACAAATTATGCATTCTAAGTTTGTTGTTGTCATCAATTGTTACAATGCTTCGATCCACTAGGACTCTTATTCCAATGCTAGCATTACATCCATGGATATCCAACTTTTGGATCGCATCATTCATGTCCTCCCCAACATAAAATAAAACTATATTTAGAAATATCTCTTTTTCTTCACTATCTAAAGAATCAAAGGTAAGCTTTAGTCTGTTGTATATATCAGACGGGAGATTTGTACTTAGTTTCATCAATTCCAACACCCGTTGTCTCGGGGCCTGCCCATACAAAAACGAGCCTAGGACTTTAAGAGCTAGTGGGAGTCCTTCAGCATAAGCCACCATTCTTCTGTTCGATTCGGCGAACTCCCCTCCAAGACTTGCTTCTTTAAAAGCTTTTCTACTGAAAAGTTCAAGAGACTCTTCATAGCTCAAAAGTTTCATGCTATATACAAGGTCCACTTGAAAGGCCTCAAGTAGACGTAAATCTCTAGTAGTAATAATTATTCTACTCCCTTCACCAAACCATTTACAATTCCCACATAAAGCATGTAGTTGCTCCCAGCGATTCACATCATCAAGCACAACAAGTACCTTCTTCTGGCCAGATATGTCCTTCAACTTGCTTGTTTCTGAAACAAGTTCGACTTTCCTCCTCTCCCATTCTTCACTGACATTTGAAAGAAAACATGTACTCTTGAATTCGTGATGAATTTTCTCATAAACCAGTCTGGCAAGAGTTGTTTTGCCAATACCAGCCATTCCCCATATCCCAATGGAGACCACATCTTCTGAATATTTATGCTTTTGAAGCATTCTAATCACTTCTTCCATTTGAGAACTCACCCCAACTAGGTCTTTCGTGTCCAAAATATGACGAACAAGCTCGACAACATTCTGAATAACCTCACTTTCGTTGCTGTGAATTATAAAGCGATCATAACAGAAAAGACAGCACTGATTATTAATTAAGCATGACTACAAAAAATGTAAGTCAATTTTGCAAAATCATAGATCCTTGTCAATCGTCTTACATAAATTAGGCTTCCATTAAAAGGGAATTATGCCTTCCCTATATCCTAAAGTTGTCATCTCTTTAAAGTGTCAATGATGGAAAGCATGTGATTATAAATTAGTCATAATGTGATACTAGACTATGTAGTTGGTTCATTGCTATACGTTTTGACTTAAAAACATTTATAGAGAAAAAAACATTTTTTTATATTATAGCAAGATAGAAAATAAATAATACGCAATATGAAAAGAGAAATAAATTACGTGGACTGGGAATTAAACAAAGAAAGCCCATAATTGCTGACTCCAGCTTCAATGAGAGCTTTCCTCCACCTGGATACTTCATCTTCAGTGGGTGAAATTCTTTGTATAAGACCTTGAAATGCTAGTCCAAAGCTAGATTCTTGATTACGAACTTCAGATTGATCCACACCATAGAATATGGGAACAACTACATGATCATTTGCTCTACGAAACTTCATGATTTCTGTGAGTTCCTCAAGGCACCTTTTGGAACTAGCATAGTGTTCAGAGAGTATGATTATTGAAATTTCAGAACATCCAATAATGCTTGACAAACTAAAGTGAACAGAAATTCTAGCTTCCCTTAGACATGAACAAAGACGAGAAACGAAAGATTCTTGAATGAATTCCCCTCCACTAAAGCTCAGCAACACTTGATATTTATTGTCTACATGCACTTTAAATTACACAAACACCAAAAAAAAAAAAAAAGGATCTGGTTAATAATTGTTGTGAATGACCATTGACCATAAAAATTGTAAATATATTCAAGAACCGAAAGATAATTCATTCCCACTCGTACACCTTAAAAAATAATACGTTATTTTTTCCCCTTATTGTTTTTTTCTTTATTTTATCTTTCCTTCTTTCTTTCTTTCTATCTTTCTTCTCCCACCGAACCCGTTGGAGAAGCGTTTACAATATTTTAATCATCAACAACACTGATACTTCTAGACAACATTAGGTATCTACGATAATAATCTTCTTTTATATAGCTATTTCAATCACATTATATACTATTACTTTTAGCAAGTTTCACATTTGGTGAAATTCATATAATTACGTGAAATTATGAGAAATTGGCTACACTTGTTAACATTTACAAGTAAATATATAATATTTTAATTATTGACTATACTTGTTATAGGAATGATATTATTTATAAAATCATTTGCGACTTCCATATATGTATATTACTACTTTTTAACACATTGACATTCCAACTAGAGTTGAGAATTCAGGCCGATCCTATCAGATAGAGCTGGCTACCCATGTAGGCTCGCACCACAAAAATGTTTGATTTTTGAAGCCCGACCCTTAAACTGGCAAATTGAACCAGCCTAAAGACTTCTGACCCATTTAACAAAAGAATTCTATTTTTTTTTAATTTAAAGTAGTAACATTTCTTTAAGACATAAATAATATTAAAATTAAATTAAAAGAAATAAAGTTAAGATAACAATATATTATGAATGAAAATTTTAATACGTAGATATAAAAAATGTTTTCAGTAGTAGTCACATGATTTATAATTAAAAGTAAGATGATGTCTAAATATTAGTAATCCAATGAATAAAATGATATAATAAAGTTTTGTATCCATTTCCCAATTTTGCAGCTTGGCACTTGAACAGGCTAGCCCGCGGGTCATGGGTTAGCCCACATGTTATAGGCATGTTTAATATATTTTTACTTTGTTCAAATAAATTAAGTTAAAACAATAAATTTTTAATTTCGTCTTTAAAAAGTAGTTTTATGTGTGAAAAACAACAAAACAATTTTGATATTAAAATTGAAAAGAATAAGGATTCGAAGAATGAAAATATGTATTTGTGTATCTTTATATAGCACACATGATAACTGTAAATAAGTCTTTGATTTGAAAGAATTTCTTTTAAAAATTGAAGGAAAAGAGAGAGTTGTTATAATATAATGCATTAGATAAGCGTTAAGAAAATTATGTTTCGACAATACATTTTTCTTTTTACATTTTTAGATTTTCATGGAGTATATTATTGATAAAAAACAAATTTAAAAATAAATATTTGATATAAAAGGATTTGTTTATGAAACTCAAAAGCAAATATAGGAAGAACAAAGAATGTCTAAAACAAAAATAAAAAAAAATAATTTAACAGGCTTAAATGGGTCGATCCTTTTAGGTCCGCTTACTTTTTTTTACATTAAATAACAAGCCCGGCAAGCTCAATAGGCTCGGCCTATTTTCCTAGCTCTATGTATACAAGATATTTTATTACCAAACATCCACTATCCACTAATTAATCTAAATGCCAATTTTGTTTTGGAAGATTTAGAAAGCTAAATAAACTTATATAAATATCATTTTTCTTCAAATCAATTTTCTAGCATATAGACTAGCATACAATCTAATCATATATATAAATATTTTTGAATATATATTTATAATTATAATACATCCAGTTATTAATACAAGAGCTAATTGACTTTTGTTGAGGAGGTTAAGGAAACTAAATCATTACTTAAAGGTATTTAAATTTATCGTTTCTTTCTAAACTAATTTGTCATACTTATAAATTGATATATAAACTAATTATATATATAAATAAATACTTTTAAGTAGTGTATTTAGCTTTCTTAATCTCTCCAACAAAAGTTAACTGGCCTTTATATTAAGGATCAGAGGTAATATAATTTATTTAACTCCCTCAATTTTTTAAAAAAAGTTAGTGGACTCTTATATTAAAAACTAAAAGTAGTATTTCATGTCAGAAAATATTGATGTCTATCGTAAATAATTTTTTATTTAAATTCAATGTCCATCAAATTTTGAAAATATTTGTTCGTGCATAATGTGGAAGATTCTGTTCTAGATAAGGAACATGTTTGGCTGAATTCTGGGAGGCTAATGGATTTTTTTGCTAATGAGAACAATCAGGCCTAGAACCCTTGCGAACCACGGTTGTTGGCAAATATCATTAGAAATGTAAATTTAACAGATTGGATTGCTAAAGATTATTTGTGTAGGATTTTGGAGAATGATATGGGAGGATGGTTTATTTTTTTATTGTAACTGCAGACCCTTTTTTGTTGTTGTCTTACCAGTTTTATTTTGTTTGGTTCAAGTTGTATTGCTCTCTGGACTTTAGTATTTTCTTTAATGAATAGCATTTTTCATTGGCAAAAAGAAAAAAGAAAAAAGGATTAATGCCATTCCTTAATGTGTTGCAATTGAATCCTCAAACATGGGCCCTGATGACAATTTAACCCGTGAGTTTATTTGGCTTATAAATGTCTATATTTGGGTAACAATCCTTTTTCCCCCAACCAATGGGCCCAATGAATTCGGCCCAAGAACTAAC
>QFDD01002182.1:0-32255 GCA_006871305.1 Vachellia collinsii | reverse complement strand
AAGTAACAAGTCATAAATAGACTGAATTTAAACAGGCAAAAAAAAAAGGGCCAAAATCATATAAATTTATCTAAATTGTCCAAAATATAAAATAATATAAGAGCATGACATCAATTTATATATGTAATATAACTATAATAATATCTTCAAACTGTGATGTAGGAACGAGGAAATAAACATTATTTATAACATAAATTTATATACAAAATATAAACAATTTTATTTTTTAATGTATAAACATACATGTTTAAAAGACAGACTTTAAGAAATAGACTTGACATGATCATGCATTCAAACCTTTTACTGACTCTTCAACAATTTATGGGTGAAATGACCTGTCTTTTAAGTAATTTCAAATTACTACCCCACTATGAGTTTTTCTGCAAGAGATCATTTCCTCAGTTTTGGACACACATTATCTTTACAATGTCGTGGGAGACAGAAATTAGACAAGGAGATAATTTACAGTTGGATCAGCTTATTCAAAACTCATCCTTCTTTAGAGATACAACTGCTCATATACGGCCTTTTGACCTAAATATTCTAAAAGAAGCCTTTCAATTAAGGGAAACAGGTTCTGTCGATTTGCCTCCAGTAAGAAACTTTTGCTTTGAACTTTATTTCGCTGTTGCATAATTGTTCTATATACTTGATAAATTATTGTCCTTCTCATCTTATTAATAGTCCGAGAAGGGGGCTCCCAGCATTGTTAGAAAATAAAAAAATGAGTCTAAAGACAAGGAGAAGAAGCATAGAAAGCATAAGGATAGGGACAAAGAGAAGGACAAGGAGCATAAGAAGCACAAGCATCGTCATAAAGACCGAAGCAAAGATAAAGACAAGGAAAAAAAGAAAGATAAGAGTGGGAATCATCATTCCAGTGCTGATCATGGCAAGAAACACCATGAAAAGGTTGATGAATTTTTCTCTGCTGATACTATTTTGTCATTTAGAATTCAGAGTATTAGATCTTAAAGCTGTCATTTTGCAACTTCATTAAATGAATTACTTGCTTCACTATGAAATTTGTGCGTTTTGGTTATATATGAATTTTAAGAAAGTTTTGCCGATATTGTCAACCCTCTGTTGCTTGTAAAATAATATCTAATTTAGGACCTGTGTTTGGTTTCATTTCAACATGTGAAAAGGAAATAAGAGGATCTGTTTCATTCTGTTTTTTAAAACTTTGTTCTGTACAATTTTTTCCCCAATCTTATGAACGCAGAAAAGGAAGCACGATGGAGAGGAAGATCTTATTGATGCATACAAACACTAAAAAAAGTAAGGTAATGAAGTGAGAACCTTTGTGTTTGGATAAGTTACCATCTGTTCATTTTGTTTTTTCCTTCTTTGTACATCAACACTATTTTCTTGTGGCTTCATTTTCTTAAAATTTTATCGCAGCACAAGAGCTCAAAAATCAATGAATTGGGGGCAATAAAGGTAGCAGGCTGAAATGGTCACATACTGTTTTACTTCTTTTCCTCACATGGTTATTGTCTTCTCCAAAAGTTTGGAGGCGTCTTTGACTTGAAATTATCAAATTTCTTGAGATACTTATTATATTTGTCCCAGCCCAAAGTTTTCTTTATGCTGCTTCTAAGCTTTTATCAATTTTGGAGTTGCCTTTTTGTTTTTTCTTTTAAAAAAAGAAATGATGACTGTTGATTACGCATCTTCAATTCTTTTTCCATTGGGGTCCCAAGCATTAACTTTGTTTATTATGTACGCCATTTATTTTCTGAAAGAAGTTGCTAATTTTTTTCAGCAATTCATTGAATTCCTGATTGAAGTAGTTGTGTAATTATTATGGTTATGGAGTGAACTAAATTAATTTAGGAACCAAGCTGCAAGATTTACCATTTTTTGGTGTTTTGGAACAATGGAAAGTGGAGAATGAGTTTACTACCTTGAATCATCATTCACATAAAATTTCAGCGTGAATTGACTTTCCCTTTTCTGATTCTATGGTGCATGATTTATTGGCATCCTTCCCCTTAGAGTGTGAGAGAGAAAAGAATGCTATGTTTCCCAGAAATGGGTAGTCTGGTGGTTTTTCACAGAGCTTTTATTGGTATGTGTTTCAACGTCTTGGGGCAGAAGATGCAAAAATAATATAGAGTACTCCATTATTTGATTTTGATAGAGTACAACTGGTAAATATATTCATAGGCGAAGAAAATGAGCTCAGACTCCTTTACAACTAATTACAGCAAAAAGGAGAGAAAATAAATTACTGAAGCAGCTGGTGAGAATTGACCGTTTGTCTGCAGCAAAAAAGGAAAGAAAATTACAGCAAAAGGGAAAGAGACAGATTACATAAAGATGAAAATAGAAAAGAATAAAGGGAAATGATCACGATTTGTCACAATCAGTAAAGGGGCTGTTTAACTTCATTAAGAGAAAATCACATCACTAAGAGTCATTAATGACATGATCAAGTGGGGTCGAATACCCTTGTTTCTAATAGGGGTAGTTGTTATGGTTTGTTCATCAACAGTTTTTAGCAGGGATGAGGATAGAGCAGGGCAAGTTTTTCAGTACTCGTCCCCAATCCCAGTCTTTGTTATTCTCACGTGTTTGGCCTCTGAAAGTGAATAGCATATTGTAGCACGCCTTTACTTAATATTGGTATTTGATATACGTTGCTGGATCCAGAAAATCTATTTATTGTATTACAATTTGGTTCGAGTAGGACAGTTGTTAAAACTACAAATCAGCTGCCTCGTGAGTTTTGCGATGGGGAATATTGTGATGCTTACTGTTTTAAATTAATACAACTCTTTTTTTTAATATTGAATTGCCATGATGATATGAGATACTTGGGGACATATTCTTTAGAGGTTTTGAAGCAGTATGATTAAGAGAATTGGTGCCGGAGATGCAAGAGGAGTTATGTATGGTATTTTAAGAGAATATATGTATTCATTGCAGATAATAAAGTAATGAACAAGTTAAAATAAAATTTGAGGGACTTACTTATAAGGTAGTCCTTTGTCCCTGAGAGTTCCCTGAGAGTTAGCATATCAATGTTTCTATTTTTATTATTGTTCAATAGTTGAATAAGTATTAAAACTCTCCAGTACGCATGCCTGTCTGAAAAATCTGATATGTTTCTTGTCAAAAATGTGTTTTATGTAAAGGACAGTTAGTTTGATAGCCATTCTAGAAAAGCTTTTTTTTTTTTTTTTTGCCAACAACAGAAGTATTCATTAAGAAGGAAAGTGTCTCATACAAGAAAATAAACAAACACAAACTAACAAAAAGAACAAAAACAACAACGATATTAGCCAGTATCCAAAGAGAATCCCAATAGGTCTTGCATCAAAAGGTGTTATAGATGAGGAGGTTTAGATATCCAATCAAAAGGACATGACCCCTTTAGTGAAGCTTTGGCGACCCAATTTACCACCGAGTTTGCTTCTCTAGGAATCCAAACATAAGTAAGGTTCCAACTTGAGTTCCTTAAATAAAGGATGTTCTCCACAATAGGTTTGCTCCTCCAATTTGGCGGCCTAGTTCCTTCAGTCATACACTTGATCAGAGGTAGGTTATCTGACTCAAAAGTAACCTCCTCTAGCTGGTTATCCACAGCATATTTTGTTGCATGGTACAAAGCTTCACATTCTCCAACAAAAATAGAATTTACCTGTTTAATTCTAGTAAAACCATCAATTAGCCACCCATTTGAATCGCGAACCACCATGGAGATTGCTGCTTTACCCTCTTCCTTCTCAAAAGCACAATCAATATTAATTTTTAATTCATTACCTTCTGGTTTCTTCTACTTTTGAATTCTGCCTTGACTACTCAGAGAGGAATCAGAGGGCTCTTTAGCGGTCAACCAGCCACGAGTCTCCCAAAACTCCCTTGTCACCACACTTGCCTGGGTAAAGATAAAGATAGGGTCAGGGTCTATTTTTTTCATACAAAAAATGGTTTCTACCCTTCGAAATCTACCACAAGGTTGTTGCAATTAATGCTTTTTGCCAATCAGTAATTTGTGCATTTGTAAAGCATTTATATATCCTATCATTAAGACCAAACTCATCTTCCCCATCCATTCGAAATGATAAGGGACTGCCAAACCATGTTCTTTGTGCCCATGGACAAAAGCATAAGAGATGTTTCAATGATTCTACTTTTGATTTACAAATAAAATGTTAGAAGACGTTGATCAAGCAAGGGCCCAAGCCCATTGGATTAATTAGTTTCTTCTTTTAGTTACTATTATTTATGTCATTTAATTTGGATTATTTTGAATTTTATTCTCTCCATGATTTTAGCGTAACTGAATCTGATTCTTAGGAGATCAGATCAGATTTGATATATCCCTTGTGATTAGGGATTCATCTAAACGCTAATTCACTCTATATATGTAATGCTCCGTCATTCACCTATGGAATAAGATGAATATTATTTTCTTCATCTGAAATTTCATGGTATCAGAGCCATGGTTGCCGAAAAAATTCAGTTCGGTAACTACAAGGCCTTCCAAACAGAAACAGAAAAAGAGGGTAGTTCATCTTGCGATACAAACACCAACGCACGACCTCAGTCACAAGATCTGACCAACCTGATCACAACGCACAAGCTTGATGGAGAGAACTATCTCCAATGGTCTCTTTCTTTTCTCATGTTCATCCGTGGGCGTGGTAAGGAAGAGTATCTTGTTGGAAAGTTACCTTGTCTTGATGCAACCAATGCCAAATATGCTACTTGGAGAGCTGAGAATAGTCAAGTCATGTCCTGGCTGATAAATTCAATGACGCTAGATATTGGTAGAAATTTTATGCTCTATCACACAGCCCGAGAGATCTGGAATGCCGCTCGTGAGCTATATTCTTCTGCTTCCAACACAGCTGTTCTGTTCAAAATTAAAGGGACACTGCATGCATTGAGATAGGGAAGTATGAATGTTACAACTTACTATAATACTCTAACACAATTATGGCAACAAATTGATCTTTATGATACAATTGGTCTAAAGCATAGTGAAGATGTGATTATTTTTCAGCAATGGATTGAAACTGACAGGGTATACAAGTTTCTCTGCGGTTTGAACTCTGAATTTGAGGAAGTCCGGAGTAGAATTCTTAGCATGTCTCCTATGCCCTCCATTAGAGAAATTTTCTCAATGATAAAGAGGGAAGAAAGTAGAAAAAAGGCAACGAGCAGCCCTTCAAATCTAAATATTGAGGAAGCAATAGCAATGACTGCTCGAAGTGAAGGAAAAGGAAGATTGTTCTGTGATCACTGCAATAAAAAAGGCCACACTCATGACACTTGTTGGAAGATCCATGGCCATCCTCAAGATAAGCAAAATCGAAAGAAAGAGAGCAGGGGTTATGTTGCTGAGGGGGAGCAAAAGTCAGAATTAGATGCACTAAAGGAGCAAATACATAAACTTATTAGTACTTATGAGAAGTCTCCTAAAGTAAGCAGTGCCACCAGTCTAATAACAACCAAGACAGGTATGATCTCAGTTGCTTTTACCTCAGTGCGGCTTGACCCCAGTATGTGGATAGTGGACTTAGGTGCTACAGATCATATGACAGGAGATATCTCTTTATTTCATGATATTTGGCCATGTTCTGAAACGTGGCTTGTTAAAGTTGCTGATGCCTCCCAAGTAGAAGTGGCCAAAATTGGAACAATCACTTTATCTGCTAGAATTACCCTTCGGAATGTGTTATACGTGCCTAAATTAGCCTGCAATTTAATTTCAGTTAGTAAATTGACTGAACAAAACAATTGTGATGCTTACTTTAGATCATCTGATTATACTTTCCAGGACGCGAGGACAAGGGAGATGATTGGTTTGGGTGAGAAGGATGGCGACCTGTACTATTTTCAAAGGGAGGTTGCTGCAAAGGGAAAGACATATGCTGCTCATACTCTATCTAATCATTTAGTTTCAGATTCTGTTTTAGATTAAATACAGTTGTTACATTCCCGTTTTAGTCATCCAAGTTCTGAGTACCTCAAAAAATTGTATCCTCATTTTTCGAATAAGCAACTGTCACATTTCTCTTGTGAAACCTGTTCATTGGCTAAGCATACTAAAAACAATTATCCTTCCAGGTCTTACAAACCAACTCATCCCTTCCATCTTATCCACAATGACGTATGGGGACCCTCAAAGATTCCTAGCACATGTGGGGCACGCTGGTTTGTCACATTTGTTGATGATCATACACGGTTGACATGGGTATATCTACTCAAAGAAAAATCTGAAGTTCCCACAGTTTTTAAAAAATTTTATACTCTTGTTGAAACTCAATTTCAAACAAAGATTCAAGTCTTGAGGTCAGACAATGGCAGAGAATATTTTAATTTTGCTTTAAAGGAATTTTTGAACACCCACGGTATTCATCACCAAAGTTCTTGTCCATATACACCACAACAAAATGGAGTTTCCAAAAGAAGAAAGAGACACATTCTAAACATGACACGCACACTTCTCCTAGCCTCTAATGCTCCGAGTCATTTTTGGGGGGATGCAGTGTTAACCTCTATTTATCTCATCAATCGGTCTCCATCAAAAACTCTTCAATATAGCACACCTCACCAAACTTTCCTTGAAACATATCCTTCTAACCATTTATCCCACTCACTCCCACTCAAAGTCTTTGGTTGCACTGCATTTGTACACAATTATCATGGGTCCAAGCTAGATGCTAGAGCCACCAAATGTATATTTGTTGGGTACTCCCACACTCAAAAGGGATACCGGTGTTCCCATCCTCCCAGCCGTAAATATTTTGTCTCCTATGATGTATCTTTTCATGAGAATCAACCTTATTATACTAAAATGCCCATTCAGGGGGAGAAAGAGCATTGTGAATGGCCCCTCTTTGAGGATAGTTTACCCAGTATCACCGCTACCACAAATACTCCAGCAACACCAACAAATGCCCAGCCATCCTATTTCCAGCCACTAGCTGAGGTAGAATTTAGCCCAGAACAACTTCCGGATGACTCAAGGCCTTTGGATGACCAATCCAGATATGAACAGAACAATGAAGCAGTGCAAACAGCACCAGAACAGCATCCTCAACAGGAACTTGAACAACCAACAAGGGAAGCCGGACAACTCAGCTCACACCAATAATCTAACCTAGCCTCAAATCCACAAGAAGGTAATCTTTGGTGGCCAATTGCATTACGAAAGGGGGTAAGATCATGTACTAAGCATCCTATTGCTAATTTTGTCTCATGTGAAAGATTGTCTCCCTCTATGAAAGCCTTTACAGCTAACGTGTCAATGGAGCACATTCCCAAGAATGTTCATGAAGCATTAGAAATCCCTGAGTGGAAGAATGCAGTCCACGAAGAAATGTCAGCCTTGAAGAAAAATGGGACTTGGGAACTCACAGAGCTTCCAAAAGGAAAAACCTCGGTTGGATGTAAATGGGTACTTACAAATAAGTACAATCCTGATGGGAGCCTTAACAACCACAAGGCAAGACTGGTAGCACAGGGGTTCACTCAAACATATGGGGTTGATTACCAAGAGACATTTACACCCGTAGCAAAATTGAACACCATTAAAGTACTTCTCTCTCTAGCTGCTAATCTTGATTGGCCTCTATACCAATTGGATGTAAAAAATGCCTTCTTGAATGGCAATCTTGAAGAGGAAGTGTACATGGATATTCCTCCTGGTTTTAGAAATGAACATAATAAGAATAAAGTATGCAGACTCAAGAAGTCCTTATATGGCTTGAAACAATCCCCAAGAGCTTGGTTTGAACGATTCACTCAAGTGATTAAGAAGAGTGGGTATCTTCAGTGCCAATCAGACCACACACTCTTTGTTAAGCATAGGGATGGAAAAATGGCTATTTTAATTGTCTATGTTGATGATATCATACTCACAGGTGATGATACAATTGAACTAGATAAGCTAAAGAGGCTGCTGGCAACAGAATTTGAAGTGAAAGACTTAGGTGAGCTACGGTACTTCCTTGGTATGGAAGTGGCTAGGTCAAAAACAGGGATAGTTGTGTCACAAAGAAAGTATACACTAGACTTGTTACATGAGACAGGAATGCTAGGATGCAAGCCTTGCTCTACCCCCATGGAATTAAATCGAAAATTGGGCTTGAATAAGAAAAGTCCATTGGTTGATAAAGAGAGATACTAGCGTCTTGTTGGCAAACTGATCTACCTCTCACACACTCGACCAGATATCACCCATGCAATTAGTGTGGTGAGTCAATTCTCTAGTCAACCTAATAGAGAACATATGACAGCCGTATTTCGAATTCTAAGGTATCTCAAGTCTTCACCCGGTAAGGGACTCTATTTCAAGAAGGGAACTCATAGAGGAATTGAGATATATACAGATGCAGATTGGGCAGGCTCAGTTGTTGATAGAAGATCCACTACAGGATATTGTACCTTTGTATGGGGTAATCTAGTGACATGGAGAAGTAAAAAACAACCTGTGGTTCACGTAGTAGCGCAGAAGCTGAACTAAGAGCTTTAGCTCTAGGTCTCTGTGAAGGTCTTTGGCTAGAAAGACTGTCCAAGGAATTAAGCATGATCTATGAAGGTTCTATGAAAATCCTTTGTGACAACATGGCTACCATTAGAATTGTAAAGAATCCTGTGCATCATGATAGAACAAAGCATGTGGAGATTGATCGCCACTTTATCAATGAGAAGATTGAAGAGAAACATGTAGATGTAATCCATGTACCTATTAAGCACCAGGTTGCAGACATTCTAACAAAGTCTATTGTTGAACCAAAGTTTGAGGTGTTAACAGGCAAGCTTGGAATGAAAGATATCTACTTCCTATCTTGAGGGGGAGTGTTAGAAGACGTTGATCAAGCAATGGCCCAAGCCCTTTGGATTAATTAGTTTCTTCTTTCAGTTACTATTATTTATGTCATTTAATCTGGATTATTTTGAATTTTATTCTCTCCATGATTTTAGCGTAATTGAATCTGATTCTTAGGAGATCAGATCAGATTTGATATATCCCTTGTGATTAGGGATTCATCTAAACCCTAATTCACTCTATATATGTAATGCTCCATCATTCACCTATGTAATAAGATGAATATTATTTTCTTCATCTGAAATTTCATAAAACATACATTTGCTATGCTAATCTTTCTTTTTTGCATGTTCTCGAAAGTGGGCAAAGCATTGGACAGTATTCTCCACATAAACATCTTAATTTTATGTGGCATCTTTACTTTCCATACCTCTTTCCACATCCTAGAACTCCCATCTAAGGAAGTGCTTGGTCTGGTTTGAGTTACTTTCTGTACCAACCTTTGAGCAATTATATAGCCTTCCTTAACAGCATACAATCCCCTCTTACCCCCTGTCCAAATCCATTTATCCTCTCTATTATTTATGTCTGTAGGTGTATTTAAAATTTTGCCCTCTTCTCAAATTCCTCTAGCCATTCCTCTAACCAGCTTATATCCCATCCATCTGGCAGTTTTATCTCATTGACAGTCATATTCCTAAATATATCATTAGGACATGGAGATAGAATCTTCTTTCTGGGGATATATGCTAGCCACGGGTCTTCCCAAACTCGAGTGCTCCTTCCATTTCCAATGCTGGATATTACATTGCCTTCTAGGACTCTTCATCCTTCAAGTATGCTTGACCAAATCCAAGATGCCCTACAGCCCTTTTTCGTCTCTAGGAGACCACACTTAGGAAAATATCTTGCTTTCAAAAATTTTACCCAGAGTTGGTCCGATTCCTGCAAAATATGCCAACCTAGTTTTGCAAGTAAGGCTAAGTTGAAGGCTTCAAAGTCTTTGAATCCCAAGCCCCCTTTCATCTTATCTTTTTTTAACTTGTCTTTTGATACCCAGTGGATTTTCCTATTCTCATTTGTACATTTCCACCTTGATACAATTTGGTCTATTCTTTGAATAACATTTTTAGGAAATAGGAAGCATGACATTGGATATACTGGGATAGAATTAGCAACATATTTTATTAATACCTCTCTTCCAGCTTTAGACAAAAATTTCTGCTGCCACCCTTGAATTCTCTTCTTGATCTTGTCCACCACTAGGTTGAGCACTTGGGACTTTGATCTTCCCCATGGCAATCCCAAGTAGTTACCAGGAATGTCTGCTGCATGAACCTGAAATATTTGTCCAATTTCCTTTCTTATTAGATATGGGGTGTTTTTGAAGAAAAATAGACAATATTTGTTCACATTTATCATTTGACTGGATGCCTCACAGTAATCACACAGTATTTTCTGCATAGATCTACATGCATTGAGATCAGCCTGTAAAAACAAAACTGAATCATCTGCAAAAAAACTGTGTGATACTTGGACAATTGCGTGCTACTCGAATACCTTTTATACTGCCCTGCCTTTCAGCCCTATCAATCAATTTGGAAAGAAAATCGCTAACAATTATGAAAAGAGAGGGAGACAATGGATCCCCTTAACGGAGCCCACGTGCTGGTGTGACATTGGAAATTCTCTTACCAGATAACATGACTGAGAAAGAAACAGAGCATAAACACCAATATATCCTTTCTATACAATTAGAGTAGAACCCCATTTTAGCTAGCACTGCACATAAGAAATCCCATTCCACCCTACCATATGCCTTATTCATATCCAATTTAAGAGCTACCTCACAAGGACCGGTTCTTCTCATTTTCATGTGATGGAATGCTTCATGCACAATGATAATGTTATCTTGTATGAGTCTACCAGGGACAAAGGCTCTTTGGTTTTCAGATATTAATTTACCCAGCAGAGGTTTCAACCTATTGGAAATAACCTTAGAAAGAATTTTATATGCAAAATTTTACAAACTAATAGGCCTATAATCACTCACACTTTCAGGATTTTCAACTTTTGGAATTAGTACAAGATCAGTGTTATTTATTCCACTTAGACTAAACCCATCCTGAAAATAACTTTTAACAAGAGAGCATACCTGAGGCCCCACTGTATCCCAGGCCTTGTGAAAGAAGTTGCCTGTAAAGCCATTCAGTCCTGGGGCCTTTGATCCTCCTAGCTCAAAAACAGCCTTTTTAACCTCTACCTCCGATATGTCACTCATGATGACTCTATTGTCTTCAAGTGAGATCACCTCCTTTAAGCAACTTAATGCCTCTGTAAAGTCCCTTATTGTACTGCATGAAGATATATTGGAGTAAAAATCTAAGAAGCATTGCCCAATCTGTGCCTCTTCCTCCAACCAAATATTTTGGTCATTTTTCAGTTTAATTATTTTGTTCCTGCTCCTTCTTGTGATTGTTGTCAAGTGGAAAATTTTTGAGTTTTGATCCCCACATTTTAGCCGCTACACCCTTGATTTTTGAGCCCAAAAAAGTTCTTCTTATTCCCATAATTCATTGATCTTCTTTTTCAAATCAACTACTTCACAAGCTACTTCCTCATTCCAACTTGAATCCATACATCTCTGCACCTTCTGCATTAATTTGTTAATTAATGTGTTACAATCGCCAGATTCCTTTTTACTCCACTCACTCAAAATGTCGCCCAGCTGCTGAAGATTGGTTACAAGATCCTCTAGCACCACAGTACTTGACTCTACCTACCAATCAGACTTGATTATATCCATCAACTCTGGGTGACTCATACATCTGGAGTAAAACCGAAATAAAGGAGGGGTTTTTTTTTTCATATGACTGAATTCAACAAAAATTGGACAGTGATTTGAACCTATTGCTTCAAAAACTTGGTACAATCCTTTTTGAAATTCAGCTCACCAATTGCAGTTTATAATTGCTCTATCCAATTTTTCCCTAATAAAACCTTCTTCATCTCTATTGTTTGCCCATGTATATTTGCAACCCTTGGTTTCTAACTCCATCATGTTGCAATCACTCATAAATGTCCTAAATCTCATTAAGTCTCTTTGGAGCACTCATTACCACCCTCTTTTTCATAGCTGTAGAGTAGATCATTAAAGTCCCCCATCAATAACCAAGGGGTATTTTGATTTGGACATAGACTTGCCAACCTTCCCCACCATGTTAAATTTTGATTATGACCTTGGGGTCCATAAACCAGAGTGATCATTCCACATTGAACTCCATCAATAATCACATTTGCTAAATGTATAAAGTATCTGTTAATTAATTCCACTCTCAGCTGAACTCCTTCATGCCACCATAATGACAGTCCCCGAGACCTCCCTATAGGGTCAAAAGAAACATTATAATCATAACCCAATTTTCTTCGAATTTTTTGCACCTTCTCTTTTTTCATTTTTGTTTTCTACAAAAAAACTACAGCAGGTTTTAACTTCTTGTAATGGAACCTCAGCTGCCAAATTGTCAAGGTGGTCCCAAGCCCCTGACAGTTCCATCCTAAACAACTCATGGCAACTGGGTGGCTGTTGATGGCCTTCCAGGTCAATCACAACTCCCTCTCCCATGAATAATGCTTTTCTGACCTTCTTACTTCAAAATTTATATTTGCATACCTGTTCAAGTCCACTTCCTTCAACAAATTTGAGATTTTCCTCCACATCAAACTGGATAGTTTCAGATGAAACCAACATTGCAGTCGCTTGTCCTTGCTCACTTGACTCCGATTGATTTTTCCAAAAGGCCCCATTTCTCTCCAACTTTTCCAGCTCTATTTCTGTTTCCTACGCAAGCTTGCAAAGCCAGGTGAGTCCTGTTTATGAATTTTCCTTCTTTTTCTGTCGGTGAGGATTGACTACACTCTGCAAGTCTTTTGAAACCTGGACTGCTAATTGAGTTATTACTTCCTCTATGTTTGGACCCTGTAGAGCATGCCTTTGTACATTCATTTCCTTGTGTTCATCTAAAGTATCCACATTGAAGCCAATAAGATGAGGCCCATTGACTTGTAGCCCATTCAATTCTAGCTCTTTTCTCTCTCCTGAATAAATGCCCCATTCATGTAGGCTTCACTGCTGGGCCTCGCTTGGTGATTTTCTTTATTTTCCACAAGGCCGTAACACACCAACTCCTTTACATATCCCTTATTTTGCAAATGTGGGCCCCTCCAAATATCCTTTGTTGCTCCTTCTTTTTGACTTTTTTCCACACAAATATCCCTCCCTTCAAATCTTCTCTCCACGTGTGCATCCCCAACATTTAATGCTCCTGCATCTACATCATAGGTTGGCCATGCCCTTGCACTGTCTCTGATTGGGATTTCATTCTGAGACCTGAGATTTTCTCTTCTGCACAAATTCCCATACGCGCTGACGTTGCCATTTCCTTTTCCAAGTTCCTGCTGCTGTGCCATCAATTGTTTTCCGGTGTTTCTTTCCGCCGGCAAATGGTGGTTACCTCTCCATTGTTGCACACATGTTGGCATCAAAAACTCTCCGAGGCTCATGTGGTGTTTCATCGTCATCTTCATATTCACACGCTCGATCATCATGCCCAAGTTTTCCACATGTAAAACAGAACCTTGCTAACTGCTCATACTTCACTTTTACAGGCGCATCAGGAAGCTTGTTCGGTCGAGGAACACTAAACCCCGGTACTAGTGGTTTATCAATGTCCACTTCCATACAGGCACGATAGAAGCTTCTCATGGAAAATCTTATAACTCCTGGGTCCTCCACTATAATCACGTTCCCTATCTGCTCCGCCTTAGCTTGAACATTTACTAACATCTTCCCTTCAGGGGGTATGTCGTGAAATTGCACCCAAAACTTGCATGTATTGATTTGGATCTCACTATCGCACAAATATGGCTTCCGTCTTTCTAGACTTAGCATGTGTTGCCTCACCACCCATGGACTATCTTCTAGGGCTCTACGAGCTTCTCCTACATCTTCAAAAGTGAATGAAAATAGATTGAAACCCAATACATTTATTTCCAGTTTTTCCCGGGGCTTCCATACTGCCATTACATGTTGTTTGACAGCACCGGTCTCTATCTTTCTATTTGAAATCATCCATCCTATAAGAACATGTTCATTTTCTTCACTTGAAGTACCACCTTTCCACTGCATCCGGTACTCCATTTGCACAATATTTCTTTCCTGCTCACTTATCCGAGACAAAGCTCACTATCCTGTGAGCTTGGTTTGTTGATAGTAGTTTGGAGCTTGAGTCACAGCACTTGGACTGAATCACCAGATTGAGGTGAAGAATACTTCTAGTTTGAAAGGGAGAAAACCCCAGAGAGCTCTCAGTATGAGAGAGTTTTACTGCAATCTATTGGTAATGATTTTGAATTGCTGTTTGTAGTTGGAAAAGCTTAGATTAAAGGGAAACAGAGAAAACAAATTGAAAATGCCTTAGGTGAGTTTGCCTACCGTTTTCTGGGGAGTAGTCTCTAATGGGACATAGATGATTTCATTAATTGCTAGTTTTCAGTAAAAACTTAGAGTCTGAATTGCCTGCTGAGGTTTTAATCTCGAGTTTTCTAGACATGTTTCTGTTTTGGCTGAATGATTTGTTCAAGAGTTTAGTGAAATTTGGATTCTATAATTTTGTCTAGTATGAAAGTTCCTGTTTTGATTTCGATTGGGTTGGATTTGAAAGTTGACATCCGCCTCTGGGCATCTGAAACATCATTTAATCTCATGTTTTCCTGATCCACTTTGATCATTGACTACTTCAATTATGGTAATGTGACAAAAAAGACTGGCAAGTTTTTTACATCTTCAAAACTATTGACTTCTCTTTTACTTCAATTATAGTGTTCTGGAAAAAAAATGCTTTTCTTCGTTTATGGCTATGAAGTTGAAAAGCTTGCTTTGACATTGTCAAACGTGGTCTAGCAAATTCAAGAGATTGTACAAATGAATATTAAAAAATCTAGTGCTCTCATACTTGTCAACTGGCAGGTCTTAGTTTTGTTGTAGCAATCTTACCAACTTGGGACCATAAAACTCTGATTTTGCTTGATCACAATCCAATGAGAGGTGTTTTTTTACCTCTGTAAAACCCCTTGTAAATAAGATGTCCTTCATCTTGACTTTTCACCATTGAATGTTTTCTTTTCATACACATTCATTCCCTAAAATTATGATTAAGCTTGGTGAGAAATGCTTACCATGGGTTTGATTCTCTCGGGAAGCATTCAGTGGAATGAAGTGTATAAAATTACCATCTTAATATAAAATTACCTTTTATTTTGTACACGAGCAGTGTAAAAATTCATTACTGTGTCTGGCATGCAATCTATGACACAATTGTTCATTTTGTTTTTTATTTCTTGCAAAGATTGAATCTGTTCATAGTTAAGTTATGATAACAACTTTTGGATCTTAAAGGTCGCAATATGCATGATATCTCCAATTTTATATGCAGAATAGGTAGTGAACTTACCAAATATTCTCCTGAAGGTGAATTTAGCTGTTGATTGACGAAAAGTTGGATGCAAGGTAAAATTTGCTGAAATTGAACCATTTTCGTAGATTGATTATCTGATATAATTTCCTGTAATTTTGTAGAACTGTAGCCTTCGTCTTCCCTATAGTTTCCAGCTTTGACCCTGGATAGATCTATGTATCATCTTGATCTCCACTGTGGATTTTCTACTTTTGAACTATTGGTAGAATGGTCATGCAAAGATTTTCTTCCCTTTTATTTTTTTCAGGGGTGGGCGGTGCCGATGATTTCTCATTCAAATTATTGAATTTTAGGAGCATGTTTAGTTTGTCAATGAAAAGGGAAAATTTAAAAAGGCAACAGTTCTTTTCTATTACATTATACTCTTGTAATTATTACTCCCTTCATTTCTTAATATAAAATCTACTTTAATGAAGAAATTGAAATACTTAGTGAATTACATATTAATGACTAGATGGAGTATTTAATTATTTATTAATTTTTATTCCAATAAGTTATATTCCTCTTTTTGGCTAAGTATAGGTTTCCTCCTAGTGGAGATAGTCCTATTTGAGGTGCTGTTGAGCAGTAAATACATAAACACACATATTAATGATAGAATGGTTGGTATATACTATAAAAGATTAATTTAGATTTTTTTTAAAGTATCTGATCAATATTAAAAATGATATAAACTATAGACCATGGGTTGATTTTCCATTGGAAAAAGACGTTGTTTTGTCCCACTGGCCACTAGAATGGAGTGAGGTTGTGATATTTGATCAAATATAAGGTTGCATTTGCAAGTAAAAAATAGAAACGATTTTTTTCTTTAAAAAACAATTGATAATGAGATATAGAGGGAATAAACACCAAAGACTCTTGGGTTTAATGGTATAAGATACGTCTTTTGTGACATAAAAATTTGGGATATTTGTTTGCTGTCTAAAATTTAAAAAAGGGGATGTAATCAATCACTAGTTTATGCATGATGGGTGCTTTTAACAAATTTCGAATGGAAGCACGACCTCCATCTAGCTGTCTTAGTGTCGGTTTGAGAGGTTTGTTTGGATTTTAAATATCAAATTGTAATATTAATTTTGTAGATACACTTTTAGGTTAATTTATTCATCCAATTAAAGATGAATGATATAGATATTGAAAATTTACCAAAAGATCACTATAATCCTTAAGAATGACAAATCACAAGATTTCCTCATGACCTAAAAGTCAACCTTGATGATGAGGCCTTCAAAATTATTGTTCAAATTCCCCATTAATGATTTCTTTATATTTGAAATCTATTTTTTTTTCCTTTCTCGCAAAGTGAAAGTCTCCATCTTCTTCCTACCATGAGGTTATTGTATTTTTTTTCTTAAGTACATGTATCTTTTTATTGGAGACAAAATTATCAAACACTAAATATAGACACATTTTCTAGTGAGTATTCAAGTATTAATTCACCATATTATGAGCTAAACACAATGCCTTTGATCCCCCAAAGGCTAATGTTTAAATATAATGTATGAGTTTGAGGCTATCTAAATATATAGAAAGTATTAGTGGAACAATATCTCCTTTCGGAGCTTGACCCAATTTGAATCAAATTAGTTGGAGTTCAATGTTGTTTTGGATATCAAGTGGTTTGCTATCCAACACCTCATTGGGAAAGCCTCTCCCTGATGGGCTCCTGATCTATTTCAAATCCATATTTGGTTAGTCTCTAAGCACGTTTAAAAAAAGAGTGGTTTAATAAGGGAGTTGATTGTTTTTTTTTACTATTATTCTATTGAAGGTAATTTTATTCAAGACAATTTATATAAATTTATATGATTTTGGCCTTTTTTTTTATCCATCTAAATTCGGCCTATTTCTAGCTTGTGGGCATGACTTGGTCTTTTTTCACTCTTAGGAATCATGAGTTTTCCCACACAGTGTATTGTTGGGCCATGACTTATGTTTTCTCTTTTACATGCTGACTCCGGTATGTCATTTGAAAATTTCATCGGTACCGTGATATTGTTTTATTTGTTTGATTAATTATTTTTTACTAAACAAATACAAAAACTTTTCCTATACGTTGAATTGAGTTAATTGGAGATATCTTGTTCAGACCTTCAATAAATAAATTTTCAAATCTGCACAAACTCAGGAAATAAAACCTTTTTTTTCTTATTTAGATTTAGTGCAAAATCATATAAGACGAGAATATATATTTCGTTGAGTTTTAGTTGTTTCTTACGAAGTTAAATCCAACATTAATGTAATGAGACGGAACAGTAAATCAATCACTTTGGACAAATGTATGTAGAGAGAACAATTTCCCTAGATAAGTCATCGTGAGATCTCTCCATGCTAATCAAGAAATTAATAAAGACAGAGATGAGAATAACTTGGTTCAGAAGTATCATACCTTAGTGCTATTGGGGCACTAATATATCTTGTTAATCTCACATGTCCGGGCATATCATTTCTCATTATTAATCTATTAGAAAGTACTTCAACATAACAAATACGTTGGAATAGAATGAAACATATTTTTCATTATTTCAAAGGCATTATAGATATTGGGTCATTATATTCATGTATATCTAAATATGAATTGTTCGTTAATGCAAATGCTTCTTATTATACTTGTTTAGATGTGTAGGTATAACCAAGGTTCACTAACTCGGACCGGCCCGGTCGAGTCAGCCCGTGACTCGGTGACTCGGCCAAAAAGCCGGTCCAAGTTAATAGTCAACCCCGAGTTAAGGAGATTTTGTTCGACTCGCCATAACTCGGGGTGACTCGGTATTAACTTGGATGACCCGCCGAGTCAGGCGCGCCGCCCGAGTTATATCAGTTGCACAAGTAAAGATCGAAAGCTATGATAAAGAAGAGGAAAAGAGGAGAGTTGAAGAAGATGGGGTCATTGTTGATCCAGCTTGTGATATTTTCGATCTCGCTTCCTCCAGATCTAGCCACAATCTTCTCTCATTCTTCAGATCTAGCCACAATCTTGCCGCTTATCTGTTATTTAGCGCTTCATTTGATGATGGAAAAGGATCAAAAAGATGAACTCAACGCATTCATGGTTGTGCATTGTGCTTGGCTCACCCCTCTCGTTAGTGGAGACTAGTGAGAGGTTTCAGAATCGAGAGAGGAGAAAACCGATGATGGAGGGAGGAAGTGAGATGGAGGAGGAGGAAAGAGGCAAGGGTAAAAGGCAGGGGATGTTTTAGAATAGACTCAGTTGCCAGTTGCCAGCTGCTATGTTGTCTCAATCATCTTACATGCCATCACTTTCAATCATCTATCCTCACTTAATCTCTCTCCCACGTGCCTCCCCTGATGCATACCATGAAAACAATTTATTGTTTTTATTATATATTTATATATTGTTTAATTCAAATTAAAGTAAATTTTCAAACGTTAATATTTTTATTTTTTTAAAATTGTAATGGAACTGTCACTTTTATCCTTCTTTAAAATATTTTTATAATGTGATTGTGTAATTGTGTACTGGGATTTATTTTTTAATTTTTTTTATTTCTCACCGGTCTGACTCCGGTTTGACTCCGATCTGACCCACTAACCCTTGACCCACTGCCTCGTCCGGTTCAGTTACCGGTCCGAGTTCTTGTACCTTGGGTATAACTATATCAAGGGCAATAGAGTAAAGCTTATTTCACTAAAGTTTGTCTTTACTCATGACCTTTGAAAATGGCTGAAATTATTGTTCAACAAATCTTTTACAGTAAAAATCTAGCATATTTATTCACCAAATAACTTCATAGTACAAATATTTGACTTCACAAACTTAGAGATATTTAGTTATGTTGTCAAGAGGGGAGATTGATACATGTTGTATTCATTTTCTCTTATATAAGTTTTGTCCTACTAGGTTTTCCTATAAAGGTTTTTAATGAGGCAGCATTATGATGTATATCTATAAACGTTTTACTTTTTTTTCTTTGATTAGGTTTTTGTTCTACTGGGTATTTCTTAGTTAGAGTTTTTTTTATTGATGCATACGTTTAGCTATAAACATCCATGGGGAAATTTTATGAATATTATTATTTTGGATGTACATATCTCCCATTATCCCCAATTATCTTATTTATGCCCTTGTTATCTCATATTACCTTTGATAGTAATTTATTAGCTTATTGTAAATACATGCATGGAAATATTAGGCACTACATATGTATTGTACACACTTGAGACAATCAATAAGACATCAAAGTGTTTTTCTTAGTTGAAGTTTTTTTTTAATTGAGGCATACGTTTAGTCATAGACATCCAAGGAGGAGTGATATGAATAGTGTTTTTCTTAGTTGAAGTTTTTTTTTAATTGAGGCATACGTTTAGTCATAGACATCTAAGGAGGAGTGTTATGAATATTATTATTTTGGATGTACATATCTCCTATTATCCCTAATTATCTTATGTATCCCCATGTTATCTTATATAATCTTTTATATTAATTTACTATCTTAATGTAAATCCATACCTATAAATATTAAGCACCACATATGTATTGTATACACTTGAGACAATCAATAAGACATCCAAGGGTTTTTCTTAGTTGAAGTTTTTTTTTTATTGAGCCATATGTTTAATCATAGACATCCAAAGAGGAGTGTTATGAATATTATTATTTTGGATGTATATATCTCATATTATCCCCAATTATCTTATTTATCCCCTTGTTATCTCATATAATCTTTGATATTAATTTACTATCTTATTGTAAATCTATACTTATAAATATTATGTAAGAGTTCATCTTTAATTTCTCTACTCTCTCTTATCTTCTTTTCCCTTAAATTTATAACATAATTAATTTAGGTATTGATAATAATAAATAAGACAATAACTTGCCATTTTGTAATTTCCCGTTTAGCCCTAACACACGTAAGGGACCCAGAAGATGTGGATGCAGATATTTTGCAGTTCCCCTCCCTCGTCCACTTGTCCCTCTACCTCATCTGGCAATCACTTCGCACATTTTTCATAACATCAACCTTTCACCCATGTCTTGTCTTTATGTAATTCAACACGTTGTTTGGAATTTACTTATTAAGAATAACATTTAATCCTATGATTTAATTCATTCATTTTTTTAATGATTCTACTTTAATAATGACGTGTGATAGGGGAAGATTACAGGCTAAACAGCCTGCAAGAGCCTCTGGCTTTGTCTTTTTGTAAAATAGACCAAATCAAGAACTATTTCTTAAAAGGTTTGAATTCATTTATTTTTTTCATGATTCTACTTATAAAATGTTGAGAAATTTAATATATTATAAGCATGAGTCACAACAAAATGCCTTTAAGTCTACTCATACTGTCAATTACACAGCAAACTTGTCACACAAAATCTGCAGACATCAATATGAAATTTTATGCTGAGAGGGAGAAAATTATGATGCAGATCAATACCCCTCGTATGACACCAAGAACAAAAATACTTGTCCCAAAATAACGTTAAATTAAAATAAAACAAAATGAAAACCTCATTGTATCTTCCAACAATTAGCAAATTCATCATCGTTGCCAACATCAACAACCTGATTTGGGTGGCAAATTCAAATAAATAAAGGACTAGAGCTCAAAATAGAGAATACGAGAAGGTTTACAGAGACAAGGATAGAAACTCTAAACATAGATGTTTATGACTGAGTAAAGATGGCAAGGAATTGTAGTTCCCAGGTCTCTATGCATCAGCTTCTTAAGCAGATGCCGAATTTCAATGAGAATAATAATTCAAATAACAGTTCATCTATTATGAGAGCTTATTTCAAGTTATATGAAGTACAATACTTTGTTGGCCCATAACATTTAGAATGAATTATGTTTAATACATTTTAAAGAACATAAGGATCTGAATGTGGCTTCATTGCAGCAACATGTTGCAAGTCATTGACCAGAAAGGCATCAAACAAAACTAAAAGCTTATCAAACTCATTATAGCCGAGATATCCACAATGTCATCATATACCACTTACAGCTCCTTCAAATGAAGGGATGTAAAGATCTCTAACAGATTACATAAACACCCTATTTTCCCTCAAAACAATATTTTACAATCAGAAAATCCTGTTTAAAACAAAGCAACTAAAACAATAATAAAAAACCAATTCAGTACGGCCAAAGCATCATCATACAGATAAATGCAGACAGAAACCTACAAAAAAAATTAAAACAAGATGCATTAAATTACATACACGAAGCAAAGCACAACATGACAAATGATTACCTCCTCCAAACTTCTTGCCTTCTGGATCCATGTGTAATTCTTACATGACATGCACCATTATCAACCGCACTTTGCTATAAAAATTTGTTCCTCATCAATTAATTTTTGAATTGCAAAAATAATAACAATAGTAAATTAGTAATAATCAATTTAAGGATGTTTAAATAGCAAATCATTAAGATGAACAGACTCTGTGCAGCAGGGAAAATAACCAATAGTAAATCTGGACTTGAAAGTAAATTGGGAAAATGACACATAGATCCCGTGTAAGGGATTTTATAATTAAACAGTCTCACGAAATCACATATTTATCGTCAAGTCCCGTGGGACTTCATTGTAATAAATTCCTTGTCATTTTTTCTTCCCATTATATAATTATTTGCTACCCAGACTATTGCCTTGTTTATAAGATATGTGAAATTACTTATATCTTTGGGTTGTTGTATGCGGTTGGGAGAGATAAACTATAGCCTACATTTTATTTTGTTTATTATGAAGCTTTCTGGTGAAATAAGCATGTTCATTGTATGATTTTGACCCCAAAAACCTTCCATAAGAAGATTTTTAGTAAGTAAAACGTAATTTTAGATGGATTTGGAATGCACAGTAGTAGGTTTTTCATAAGGGGTCATTTGAAAATGTAAGATTTAGGCTTTGAAATGTATCCCATTGCGTAGAACACGAAAAAAAAAAGAGAAAACGACACTAAGAACGCTGAAAACAGACGTTGGACAGCGGAGAAACGGAGAAGAGAAGTTTTGGGTCCGTCGGACTCGACTCGCTGCTCTAACCGGGTCTGAAGTGACCGACTAGAGGTTGAAGACGACCATACACAGTGAAAACAGTGTCGTTTCAATATTTAAAAAAAATATATATTGGAATTTGGGCTTGGAGGCCCAAATAAAAATATTAAAAGAAAAGGGCTGGACCAGGTTAGTATTTGGGCTCGGAGGTCCAAATCAAATTTCAAAAAACAAACAATAATAAAATAAAATAAAATTATGGATTGGGTCAGCCCAACCCAATCCACAATAAAATTGGGCTGGAAGGCTCATAGGCCCAAATCAAATTATTTTTTAAAAAAAGAGAGAGAATCATGGATCGGGTCAAACCAACCTGATCCACAACAAAAAAGGGCTGGACCGGGTTAGCCTAACCCCGAGTCCAAAAAAGTTTTCTTATCTAAAAAAAAAGGAAATTAAATAAAAGGGGCGCGCCACGTGGCACAATGAAAATGGCTTCTGAGAAGTCCACCATGAAGGTCTTGGTGCATGGATCAACGGGATAGCGTGTGAGGCGAACGGCTTCGTCCTGGGAGGCACGTGTAGTACACGCGCCGTCATTGAGAGTAGGGGTCATTTACATTTTTCATTTTAATATGATCTTTCCTTCTCGGGGCGCATGTTGGCACGTGGGAGGTCCCAATGAGCTACAATTTGTTTCTAAAATTTGCTAAATTCGAGATCTTTATTTTGATATATTATTTGCCTATTTTTAGTGGCAAATAAATCTATTTTAATAAGGACTTCAATGTGCTTTGAAGTTTATTTGCGTAATTAAATAATAATTTAAGTTATCTACTTTTATTATGTAACAAAGATGTCAAATTCTTCAAAGAGCACTGGAATGTATGAGTACAGATCTGTAATTTATAAGTACTTGGATGATCAGATTCAAGTAAATGAACCTGAAGCTGATCTAGAACAGGATCCTGAAGATGAAGTCTTCTGTGAGGAAGAGGATCCTGAAGAATTAATTGGAGAAAATCTCGAACAAAATCCTGTGGAAGCTCAAGCGGAACCTCAAATGGTTTACACTGACTCTGGACCTTAGAGTGAAACTCCTAATGCTGATAATTTAGAAAAGGTGGACGAAGAAGTAAACCAACCATTGACTTCTAATTTAGCCAAAGCCATAGCATGACGTGATGCAATCAAATTAAGAAACGTGAAGCAAATAAATGGTGTGATTGCAAAGTATGCTGAATGTGTCAGCAATATGGAAAGCGCATAATTCTACACCAACATGATGCTGGAATATAGAAAAGTAGTCATGGCTTTAGGCAAAGGAAAATATAAATTAACAGCTTTTTGGGTGTGGGCATTAGATATAGCAACACAATTTATGCTAAAAACGCCCAAACTTAGAAAATTGAGGAAAGCCATAATAACTTATTTTTCTGATGCTTAATTAAAGTATTAGGTTTCCTTTGTACTTGTTGATCATGTTTATGTATTGACATTTTGTATATACAAGTATGTGTTATGTATTCAATGATGTTTGCATTTCTTTTGATAAGTAGGAGCTTTTAGAAATTAGAATTCTAAGAGCAAAATGATTGAATTTTAAAATATACTTATAAAATCCTTGGAACGAAATAATGATATTGCTAATAATCATGAGATGGGAGATACAAACGTTTACTCCTGATCGGGAAAACAGTAATACCATTAATTTCCGACCAAAGATAGTATAAGTATAGGACATTGCATACAAGAAAAAGAAGTTATATGATATCTAATAAACTCTTTGTTCAGATCTCACGTAGAGAATAAAATTTAATGTGGCACAACTTTGTCACAGAACTTAGAATGGCTATGAAAAACATAATTGCTAAAATGAACACCAAGAGGCATATGAGTCATCTGGACATGCCCTTTTGACTAAAGGTGCTGGTCCTTCTAATGCAAAGCTTAATTATATAAAGGGCAAGAAATTTTATAAAAAGGGTAGGAAGGATAGCCGAAAGTTCAAAAAGGGTAAAATGCAATTCAAGAAGAAAGGCAAAGTAGACGGTAAGACGAAAGTTGACCTAAAGAAGGTCAAATGTTATGCTTGCTAGAAGATGGGTCATTTCGCACAAGATTGTACCGAGCGAAAGGGCCATGAAAAGGTATTAGTGAATTATTTGAATTCACATGTTTCATATGTTTTAAGCTCCGCTTTTCTAACTGAACCTGTTTGTTCTTCTTGGATTCTAGACTCAGGCTCAACAGACCATGTAGTAAGGGATAGAGAGTCCTATGTAGAATACCGACGGTCGCCGTATCAAAGCAAGTGGCTTTACGTGGGAAACAATGCAAAGAATGAGGTCAAAAGCATTGGAACTTGCAAGTTACATTTATGTAGTGGGAAGACCTTGATTATACATGACGTACTTCATACACCTGACATCCGATGGAATTTAATTTATGTTTTATGTTTATTAAAATTTGGGTATGATGTAAAATTTCATGGCAAGGTTGCAGACATTTTGGACAACCAAACCATTTATGGTTCAACTTTTCTGTTTAGGAGGTTCTTTATTATGGATCTTGTTAGTGACTTTAATGCACATGATTGCTATGTTGTTTCTCCCTCTAATATGATTGTTGACATGAATACCTGGCATGCTAGACTAGGGCATATAAATCAAAATAGGATGATTAAATTAGCCAAAGATGGTTTACTAGGTCAAATATCCAATATGGATATGTCTTTATGCGAAAGTTGTCTCGCTGGTAAAACAACTAAAAAACCATTTGACAAGGGAACTAGAGCTGAAAAACCATTGCAATTAATCCATTCGGATATATGTGGTCCTATGAGTGTGAGAGCAAGACACAGAGCTTCATATTTTATTACTTTCATTGATGATTATTCACGATATGGTCATGTCTATTTAATTTCACATAAGTCTGAGGCTTTTAAATGCTTTAGACGATATATAAATGAAATTGAAAATCAAATAGACAACAAAATTAAAACAAGGACTGACCGAGGTCGTGAATATTTATCCGATCAATTTAAAGAGCTCTGTGAAGAAAAAGGGATAGTTAGGCAATTAACTATCTCTGGCACTCTGCAACAGAACAGAGTTGCAGAAAGACAAAATAGGACACTTCTAGATATGACAAGATCTATGATGGCACAAGCTAAACTTCTGATTTCATATTGGGGTGATGTTTTATTAATAGCTAATTTCATACTTAATCGTGTGCCTTCAAAATCATTCGCTACCACGCCCTATGAGTTGTGGACAAAACACAAGCCGAATTTAAATATCCTTAGACCTTGGGGGTTTACTGCGTACGTTCATGATGATTCTCATAAACATGGAAAACTAGGCCCTAGAGGAAAGAAATGTATCTTTATTAGATACTTTGAATAATTTAAAGGATATGTTTTCATAGGAGAAAACGAAGATGGTACCGTGACTGAAATTAAATCTAGAGATGTAATGTTTATTGAAAATGAGTTCCCTAGTAAGGGAGATATAGACCGTGATGTATCTCTTTATGAGACACAAGAACATGGGAGTATAGAATAGAGTAATGATTCTCAATCATCTCAATACATTGATTTGAGTGAGAGCGTTGAAACATCAAAACAAATACATAAAGAGAAGGAGAGACAAAGAAAAGAAACTCCAGTAAGGAGGAGTGGCAGGGAAAGTGTCCCTAAAAGGTGTTTCCAAATAGAAGGTGAAGCACTTATTGTTACTCTAGATGAGGATGATGAGCCTCATTCTATGCAAATAGTCTTGTCTGGCCCTGCTAAGGTCGAATGGAAGAAAGCAATGGAAGAAGAAATGGACTCAATGAAAAGGAATAAAGTTTGGGAATTGGTTGATCTGCCAAAAGGACGAAAAGCCATTGGAAACAAGTGGGTTCTCAAAATTAAAAGAAAGACAGATGGATCAATTGATAAATATAAGGCTCGGTTAGTTGCTAAGGGGTATACACAACAGGAAGGTATAGACTATGAGAATACTTTCTCACCTGTTGTGCTCTTCAACTTAATAAGA
Source organism: Vachellia collinsii (assembly GCA_006871305.1). Classification (NCBI taxonomy): domain Eukaryota; kingdom Viridiplantae; phylum Streptophyta; class Magnoliopsida; order Fabales; family Fabaceae; genus Vachellia; species Vachellia collinsii. The sequence continues at coordinate 5,919 of QFDD01002182.1, read as the reverse complement.
CTTATTCTAGCAATAGTAAACGATTTAGATTTGGAATTACATCAAATGGATGTAAAAACTGCATTTCTAAACGGTGACTTGGATGAAGAGATCTATATGGAACAACCAATAGGTTTCATAATAGAAGGGAATGAAAATAAAGTTTGAAAACTTAAGAGGTCTATTTATAGGCTGAAACAATCATCTAGACAGTGGTTCTTGACGTTTCACAGAGCGATAACCTCATATGATTTCCAAATGATTGAGGAAGACCACTGTGTCTACATTAACTTGAGGGTAATTTTGTGATATTATCCTTATATGTAGATGACATACTATTGGCTGGAAATAATCTGAATTCGGTTATAACTGTGAAAGAATGACTTTCATCAAACTTTGAGATGAAAGACATGGGTAAAGCAGAATACATACTTGGGGTTAAAATCTGAAGGAATCGTTATAAAAGAATTCTCTCTCTTTCACAGGAGAACTACATTAATAAAATTCTTGAACGATTCAATATGAAGGATTGTAATCCCATGGATACCCCAGTAGCTTCCGGAGTGACCTTGAGTTCAGATATGTGTCCCAAAACTGAAAAGGACAAGAAGAGAATGGAAAGAGTCCCCTATGCAAGCGCTGTTGGAAATCTGATGTACGCAAAGTTGTGTACAAGGCCAGATATATGTTTTCCAGTAGGATTGGTGAGTAGATTCCAATCCAACCCAGGAGAATGCCATTGGAAAGCAATGAAAAGGATATTAAGGTACTTGAAGGGCGCATCTAATTAGGCCTTATGTTATGAAGGAAACGATCTACGCTTAGTTGGATACTCCAATGCTGACTTAAGCGAAGATGGAGATGAGCGAAGATCAACCTCTGGTTATAATTTTTTGCTGAATAATGGTGCCATATGTTGGAGTAGCAAGAAGTAAACGTGCATTGCCTTACATTCTATGGAAGCTGAATTTGTGGCATGCACTACAGCAGTACATAAGGCTATATGGCTAAAGAGATTCATAGAACACCTTGGATTTGGGAATGAAAGTACCAATCCGGTGTTAGCTATAGCCTATATGAAAGACCCCAAGTACCATAACAAAACCAAACATATAGATATCAATTACAATTTTGTAAGGGATTATATAGCAAATAAAGTTGTCACTGTACAACACATTTTGACCAAAAGCATTGTCGTTGATCCCCTGACTAAACCTATAGCTAAGGAAATATTTGATAAGCATGTGAAGCTATTGCGATGCGTAAAATGTAATATTTGAGAAAAATTGTAAAATATTTATATTTGTAATCAATGAAAATATTTCTTTATTACTCATTATGATTTTGTGTGTATGTATTGACTAGTATGTCATACAGGTAGTTGAGGTTAGTTCTCTTACATGAACAACCGCCTTTAACACTAAGAAATAACGTGCAAAGATGAGACTTTTGTGTTTATGGTTGAAAAGGTAACATGGTTAGCAAGAGACACAAATTATGTCGCCTCAATAAAAGTGTAGCATATCGAGATGATATCCATGTAATATAAGTAAATAAATATTGGATCGAGTCATGGATGCCTGCTTCCATGATGCCTGTTGCCAGATAACGAATTCTCCCATACTAACATCGGAGGTAGAGGTGGAGAATTTGGGTTTAGATACTGGAAGTACCTAAACTAAAATCTGTACGGTGTTAGTAAAAGAAAATTAAAACGACGTATGCTCTTATAATATAAGAGTAACACCGTAGCATGTGATTCGTACCATATGTGCTATAACTACCGCAAACGAGAAGCAAGTGAATAAATCCCTACTTCATTGCTGTGAGTCTCGAAAAAGGATTAACCCTTATTAAGTGTCCTTTGACTTTGACATGATCATGGAGGTAAACATTAATGCCTACTACCTTGACGTATGTCCTTTTTTGGTCATTATAAATATGATCTAAAGTATTATATTAGGAAAGTGATTGATGTATGTCAAAGTGATACATGGACAAAAGGAAGATTGCCTAAAATATGCACACATATGCTGGTGTCTGAGACATGTCCCTTATGTTATTCACTTTGGTAATTACATAAATGGGGACACCATGCAAATGAAATTAGCAGTTTGAGTTTTATACCTACTCGAGAGGGATTAGACTTGCCATATGAAAGTGCATAATGGTAAATCTAGGACATTTGAGGCAATATTGTAAATTTATGCTACACAAAATAAGGTTGCTTTGTATTGGTCCTGAAAAGGAGGATTTCTAGTACAAGCGCCTATGTGACATCGTGCCCATGCGGTCATAGCAAAACACCTAGTATGAAGAGATGAAGAGTAAGCATTTACATCTACAATGGCTAATCCACCAAGTGTGAGTGGGAGATGTTGGAAAATGGGTCAATCTACCCTTGGTGGATTAGGCCCAATCCATTAATGTGAGGCAAAAATGTGAATATGTTGAATTTTACTTTCATCAACTTGACTCTAATCTAATTAAAAATTTAATCTTGTTTTATCAATAAATCATAGATTTTTTTTTCAAAACATTTATTCACAGGTTGTAGACATCAAAAGATACTTTGAAATTTTTAAAATTAATTTTTAAATCAAAATTAAATTACATCCCATCACATTTCCCACTCTACTATCCTCTCCTTCACGCTTCCCCTCTCCCTTCACTCTTTCCCACTTCTCCATCCCATCACCTCCACGTTGTGCTTGGCTTGGACAACCAATGGTGAACGAGTTTGGCTGTCTTCTGACAGTTTAAACTGGGAGTGTGTGCCTAACGCAAAGCTCGTTCTTTAGGTGAATAAGTTTAGTACAAATTTGAAGTCCTTTACTTGAAGAACGAGTTTGACTTTAGCATTTGCCTAAATATTTTTCAAAGTGTAGCATTTCCCTAAAAAAAATTATTGTTTACCGTATATGGCTAAAAAAAACCTAGGGAGAACAGTTAAGCAACGAGGAAACAACAAAAAAACCATTAATAGAGAAAAGTTAAAAGGAAAAGGAAAAATTCTAAGTGTATGTTTGGGAAAATAGCAAAACCATGATTTTTAAAGAAGTTGTTGACAAACATGCATCGAAAATGCAGAATAGCTTTTGAGCTCAAAACCATGGTTTCAAAAAGTGATAGATAAACATACTCAGATTCTTTATAATAACTTCTAAAACTCAAAATCATAGTTTGGTGTTGGAAACTATGGTTTTCCAAAAGCTATTATTTCCAGCTTTTTTAGAAACTATTGTCCAAAATCTATTCTTCAAAATAATTTTTACTCAACAGAGATAGAATCTACTCTCCAAAAACTAATCCAAACATGCTCTAAGATGTTCAAATCGAATCACTTTCCCACGATTTATGTGAAAGTAATTTTAGAAATGACTCTAAAAAGAAAATTTGAAAAGGCTCAAATGTGAATCACTTCTAATAAATCATTGCTTATTACCCATCCCAATGCGAATCATTTTTGGAAAATTCTAGAAGTGATTCCGTAAAATTTTAAAAGGAAAATTTTAACATTCAAATCATGGGATTTTCTGTAAGCTGTGGAGGCATTTTGGGTAGGGAGGCTTATTACTCATCCCAAAGCACAAGTGAAATCAGATCAGTTTAGAAATATTAATTTATTATTTCTCCAATGGATGGTTAGTAAGCAGTAACAAAACTTAAATTTGCAAAACAAAATTTGACAGTAAAATAATGATTTTTCATATTTTTAATTCATATATGGGTGACACTAAGAATATTAAAAATGTAAAGAAGTTGATCGTTTTAGTACACTCATCTTTTTCTTCTTTGGAGCAAAGGCTCATCTCTTTCCTTTTTCAATAAATTATATATATTCGTATAAGAATAATTTATTAAAAAAATAAAAGATGAAAAAAAGTGGAGAGGATGTAGAAATTTTCTGTGTATATTATATATTTGAATAATTGCGGTATCTAATCTAATTATAATCAAAAGAATATTGATAGGGGTAGTTTGAGAAAAATAACTAAATATAGAAGACAACAAGAACAACATTTTATATTTATGACCAAATCTAATTTTTAATTAGTTTTTATAATAAAGATCGAAATTAATATCACCAACCTCCTAAATAGATACAAAAAATAAAAAAAATGGGTTGGTGGCAACAAATCAAAAAGTATCCTATTATAATCATTATTACCCTATTTTTAAAAATAAAAAAAAATTGGGTTGCTCGAAACAAACCTTTTTAAAGTGGCTAAAGGGACCAAACTCCAAAGCATGTCAAGCGACCAAGTACCAAGTTTGGCAAGGGTTTTCAAGTATCATGGACTCAAGAGTCTTCTTCTCCTTCATTTCACCTTTTTGGTCCTATTCCATTATCTTTCTGATTTCTCTCTTCGGTGTCATCAAAACCCTAATATATCCTCACTCTACTCCTTCACTACTCCGCAGACACAAAGTCCGTTCAAGTCCCAACCCATCGGTAATTTACCTGAAATGCTTTCGAGCAAGTCTAGGTCCAAATGGATACATCGGCTCATGAAAAACTTTAATTGAAAAACTTTAACAATTAAAGTTTTTCATGAGCCGATGTATCCATTTGGAAGCCAAAGATGTTAAAGAAATACCTGTTGTGTCCTTTCAGAATGTCCGATCCAGCGAAGCCTAGCTAATTGAAGACACTAATTAAGCAGATGAGGAGGAGGAACCGAGACCGACTCTGCGTGCGTACTTGATCTGATCCTTTTTGTATCCTTTACTGTGTTCCCATGTTAGCTTGTCTTATACTTACTTCCATCTGCTTCCTTTGCTTTATATATATATATATATTATAGTATAGTATGTCGAGAGATTAATTGAGCCAATTACAAATATATTGAACCGATAAAGCCCAGCCCCTCAAAACTCTCTCTCTCTCTCTCTCTCTCTCTATATATATATAAACTGATATATTTTAATTGAAAGGGGATGAAATATATTGCACAAAGTCACAAACTACCTTCAGAATGCGTAAATTCATGTGTGTTAGTTTATATGTTTATTATATACATTTTTGTATAATGGAAAGAGCAAGGCATTAACTTGTGTGCATGTATGTAGCAGGCTAGTTCTGACAACGCGCACATACAGAAATTTTTCTTTTGTAGTTATTCACAGTGAGATCCAATTTTTAGATTCATCACTACACCAATTGAACTGCTTCAATCTGAGATTGACCCCTTCATCGCCCAACCACTTGTGGCAGTTGCAAAACCAAGGTTGCCTAGTAAGGTTTACCTTGTATTAATCAAGCCAAGCTAATAATTGAATGGTCAGGAGAATAATATATGTTAAGTGGTTTCTTGTTGTCATTGGGCCATGTTATCATACCCTTACAAAAGCACATTCATGTAAATTGAGATAAAGCTTATTTTACATATTTACTTCGTAAATCATAAATTAATTTGAAAAAATAGCTTCTAATGCTAATTTAAATAGGCATATAGTGATCAAAATGTCTATGTATTCCATTTTGATCCTTTGTGTACTCTCGTAAGGCCAATAAAATTAGTAGCGTTGGGGAAATTTTACACACACAGAGACAACTTCTAGGGCAAAAGATCTTTCTAGCACGTAGTAGTGAGCCCTAATTGAATTGGTGAAGAGGGGAAAAAAGGGTTGAAGGAAAGCTCAAATGAGTAGAGAAAAGTCAAAAGTTAAAATGTAGAACACATTGCGACTTTGACGTGAAAAAAAGAAAAATCAACAAGATGTTTTATGGAATTGCATGCATAAATGATGAGGTAGGAGAGAAATAAATAACAGACTCAACTATCATATTCTTCTATTTCACTAACTGTATTCGATGTGGTAGTTAGTCTTATAGTTGGATGTTAAGAAAATTAAAGAAGAAAGAATATTAGTGAGAAAAAGGTTGTAAATATAAAATCCTTTTTGTAGTGTAAATTGCATAGCCAAAAAAAAATC
>QFDD01002181.1:0-25764 GCA_006871305.1 Vachellia collinsii | reverse complement strand
ATATCCACTGTCAATCAAAGTTAACACAATGCTCCTTCAGTTTTTAACGTATAACCTATAACCTAGCTAACCGAAAAGTTGATTTTAATGGTAAATATATGACATATTTCCTTCTTTTTTGTTAATTTTTTTCAAATTACTCTTATTGATACTCCCTCACTATAATCAAGTAAGAAAGATGATTATGGTGTTTTAGAAAAGAACATACTATTTTAACTAACTTAACTAATATCTTTAATATAATTAAATTAGGTAAATAGATCACACAGAACGAATGTAGCATAACTAATAAATTAAATATTTGAATTTCAGTGTGTGTGTGTGTGTGTGTAACAGAAGAGGTGTTGATTGATGTAGGATTACAAGTACATGTTGAACGAGAAAGGGATGCCAAAGAACGAAGTTCCGAGTCACTGGAAAGGAGAGAAGGGAATATACTGTGCAGGGCTTTCAAGGAGAGGTCTCTATGGAGTTTCCATGGACGCTGAAGCTATTGCAAATGACATCAACCTAACTCTCAAGTTGGCGGCTCAAGTCTCTTCCCTACCATGAGATTGCGTTCTGAGGATTTCGAGAAGATTTAGTGAATTTTGCAGCATGTTCAAATAGAATAATTGACTAGGCTTGTGCCGAGGAAAAAATATGAAATAGTTTGTCTAATATAACATCGACTTTGTTACGTATTATTGAAAGTGATCCTATTTAAGGCATTGAATAAAGAATAGTTATTAGCTTGTGTGAGATCATGGATTTTAAAATATATATATATATATAGATATATTCTACTACAATTATAGCTTTTGTGTGATTATGGTCTCTACATTGTCATGCGGTATAGTGGATTTCTTACCAATTTTCTCACAAAAAAAATTAATTCATCGGTTTTTACCATTTAATTAAGTTCTTATTATTTTTTTATTAAAATTCAATTGTAAGCATTAATCGTTTACCTTGAAAAGTAGTTGTACACATGCATGTGCATTGATACAAGCGATCAATAAAAAAAAATAAGGTCAATATGAGATATAAAAACAAAGAAAATTAAGGTTTTATATTTAAAATCCTCGAGCCTTTAATAACAACCATAAGAAAGGTAAAAGTTCAAATCAGCATCAAGCAATCAGATCAGTACTATTGGCACCCAAAAAAAAAAAACCAATCGGTGAAAAATCTAAAAGCATGTTCAAATATTTGTTCAGGCAAACGAAATGACGAGTGCTGCTATCCTTCCGACACCGCAGTTTAAGGAACACTAGTGCCTCTCCCAGAATCATGCAGGCAATTAAAAGTCCGGGTATATATTATGGTATATCTTTACCATACGAAGAACATCATTATGGCATAAGCTTTTTTTTATTGAGTGCATATGTATCTGTCACTTGGGATAATCTTTTTCAAAACACTCTCAGATACGGAATTGAGAAGAAAGCGAGGGCGAGCTTTTGGAGAAGAAGGACTGAAGGAGAGAAAGTGGAGAAGTAGTGGCGCTAGGGAAAATTTATTAAGACAGCATGCTTTGATTGGACAGAGCATATGTTACGTGGTGATTTAGAAGCACCCAAGAATTTCTCCACATGGGAGACATAAAAAGTATGGCAAGTGTAGCATAGTATTTTGTTGGGCAAGGGGAGTGGAGGGGAGAAGTCAAGGGATAAAAGCGTAAAAGCAGGGTAGGGAACAGTGAGAGGTTACTGTACTCCGCAAAATGTTAAGGTTAATTACATCTGGATCATGAATATCTAATTTAGGTGATCTAGATTCAATTTTTTAAAAGTCTATATTTTTTAAAAAAAATGATTTCAGTAAATATAAAATAAAAAATAAAAACAATCTCTCAATTACTATTTTAAAAAAAAATAATTTTTTTTAACATATTGAGTTAACCAAGTCTCGAGAAAATAATTTTTTTAAAAGTCCATGGCCTTTTTCATCTCATGTCATCCAAGATCGCACAGCCATCGTCGTCCTCTCATCACAGTCGCTGCTACAACTTCTTGGTCCCCGTCGTTTCTTCACAGCCACCGCCGCAACTCCTCGGTAGCTGTCGTCTCTTCACGGCTGCTACTGCAACTCCCTCATCGCTGGCGTCTCTTCATGATCGCTTAGTGAACGGAGACGGAGAGAGGACAGAGAACGAAGACACAGAAAACAAACAGTGTTAAAGGTGACATGTTAGAGAACGAAGACGCAGAAAACAAACGGTGTTAAAGGTGATGACATGTTTAATGAGTATGGGTGACATTTATTGATTGAAGAACTAGTTGGACTGGAGGGAATTGAGATCTGAAGTTATGATTCCGATCAGTGTTATTCTGTACTGTCAGGATTATTTAGCAATTTTTAGTAGTGGATTACTATCACAAACGAGCCCGCCATGAATTAACCTTGTTAACCTTCATCTCAACCAAACTGCCATAGCGAATTTAGACTGCTGACTAATACTCCCTGATGCTTAATTCAAGATCCAATTGATTAATTTGAAGAAATTAAGGAAGCTAAATGTTTTTTTTTGGGGGTTAACAGCATCTTCAGTGTTTTGGAGATCCATATATTCTTATTGGTAATCCATGACCATGAGGATGAAATATTAGCTGAAGTGAAACTGTGTCTACAGAAAAAGTTGCGAGTTCCAGATGTGGAATTTTCCTAGGTATACTGCTAAACAAATAGGAAAAATATCTTCACTAAGTTCGTGGTCTTTTTGGGCATTTATAACCGCTTATTTTGAGTTTATAGTTTCTTCCATTGTTCAGTTGATTTAAAATTATGAACTACATAATATCGAGTTCAAAAGTCTTTTTCAATATTTGGTTATCCAGATCCTGAATGCTTTCTAAGCTCAAATAATTATGGTAATGTATTTTTGCTGTGATCTTTTAGATAATAGGAAATCATATATGCAACCACATAAAATCCAACTCACTCTGATTCATATAATATGAGCTCGATAATTACTTTGCAAAGATTAAAGAATTTAGTTAAGTTATTTATTTATAAAGAATGTATGTTTTCTTTCGCTAAAGTATAGAGTGTGTGTTACTTTCCCTAAAATACCCTTTTTGATCATATTTTTCTGAGCTATATCCTTTGATTGAAACCTGTTAACATGCACAATCACTAAGGACAGTTTAGTGGAAAAAAAATTATAAATTTAAAAGATAAAGTTAATTATAGTCTTATATTTTTAAAGACAAAAAATCTAATCTCTCAACCATGGTTTTCAATCCCAAGGTTTTCTTGCCAAAATAGATTATGAAGAAAAATAGAGTATTTAAGTTATTCATATAAAACCATGTTTTTGAGAGTAGAAAGTTATTCTAGTTTTTGTGAGATGTTTGCTTTTACTGTTTTTAAAACCATTTGTTTTAAAAGTCGTCTTGCAGAGCAGCTTGCATTCGCCGTTTGTTCCTATAATGCACAAATCGTTGGCGGAGTTGGAACAGGTCAATGCATCTCTGGTTCCGTCTTCATCGTTAATGGTAGATTGAAAACCGAAGGTTTTGAAGGCACCATAAAAGGAGGAGAATGGTTTGAATGAAGCGAAGGAATCAAACTTCCTAAACCCTTGAAATGAATATTTGAGAGAGAGGAATCACCTACGTTGATATGTTTGGATTAACTTTTGAGAATAGCTTCTGCTAAAGAAAAAATGATAAATGTAATTTTAGATAATAGATTTTGAAAAATATATTCTAAACCAGTAAGAAAAATAGTTTTTAAAAAACCATGATTTTCAATCCCCAAAATATGGCTCTAAATTGCTTATTTTTGTATGTTATTAATGTTATTTATTATTGTTTAATGTTGGACATAATCGTTGTATGTTTATATTTTAATATTTTGAGGTATATTTTATATGATTTTAGGTCTGTTCTATATTAATCTTGTATTAATTAAAATTTTCGAAGCCTCTTGTTCATGTCTCTCGTCAAATGGTGCTATTAGATTATTTCTAACTCACGCTCTCTATAGATAGGGGTATTCTAGGAAATTCATAAGTTCCATTTTTTACATATTTATTATCTTTAAATAATTTTAACTAACTTTTCAAATTGTGTAAATTGTGCAAGTCAGTTATCTGCATATTATGTTTTGAAATGTAGAGAGAGTAGTAATCCATATTATGGATGACTCACTAGAAAGTTGCCAATGGCCATGACCTCTCATTTTAGAATGTAAGACACAATCCTCTCAGAACCAATTAAGCCAATAAAATTTAGTGTGGTTAGTAAACAATTGATTCAAAACTTATAATTAAAGTTGTAAGTTTAAATCTCACTATTTATACGAGAGATTTATAATAGAACAAGCCTATTCCATGTCTCGTCACAAAATATATATGGCAAGGGATGTTTGTAGGATAAGAAATGAGCATGGGGCAATGCTTCGTATTGGATGTGATAAGAACTATGATCATTAAAAAAAAAAAAACCTTGAACATGATTTTATTATCAGAAATAAAACCTAAAGATTCAATGAAAAAAAATTGAATTTAAATTCAAAATCAAAAGGGAATTCAATTCATTAGTTCACATTCAACTTTAGTCAAAAATCGAAACAACATTCACAATCTTAAAATTTTGAGTTAAAATATAGCGTTCATCATGCTTCAGAGAAAGAGAGAGAGAGAGGGTGAGAAATATTTGAATTAAGATTGAAATTTTATTTATGATTTAGATTAGATCAAAGAATAATAAATGGCCATATGATAAAAAAAATATAATTAGTTTTATAGTAATGATATTTTTTTTTGTCTCCAGATATTTTTAATATCCCATATATTATTGTGTTTTTTAAATTTTAATTCATTATAATTATTATTATTATATATTTGTTTATAAATGGCGAAGAAAAAGTCGGTTTATTGACTAGTAATTAATTCTTTCCGAATTCAGAAATAAAAGCCCTAGTCGTCCCCAACCTTGCCTTGCGTACCCCTCACTCTGTAATCATAGGTTAGCCTTGTCAGGTCGGGCGAGCCACCTTTAGAGTTCTGGGTTCCTTTAAATCGTAGCCAAAGATGTTTTCTTGTCTCTCGTTTCTTTTCCAAAGGATTTCCTCTCGCGAGTCAAGCACGACGAAGCAGAAAGCCTTGTTCCAGTTAACAATGTCGCCAACGAAGAACCATGAACCTGAATCTGATAATTACAGCTGCAATATTGCATGTTCTATTTTGCTTGTTTAGATAATGAATACGTTGGTGTTAGTTTATTCAGTCTGTTGGGTCACGTGTGGCTTAGCCTTATATCCTTTATATACATGTGGAACCCGAACCGGTAGTGTGTGAATGAAGATCTGAAGATTACTCTCTCTCTCTCTCTCTCTCTCTCTTTCGTGTGGCCTGTACCATACATGCAAATAGATTCGTCTCCTGAAACTTGCTGGATTGGTTCATGCAGTAAAAAAAAACCCAAAAATTTTCCGCAGTTTTCAATTCTAGATCTAACTTTTGTTGTGGTTTTGTGAATCTTTCACCCGCAAAAATGTTGAAAAGTTCCTTACAATCACAAAGGAAAAGGATTTTTTTTTATTTTGATTTCTTTTTTTTAATTACTTATATACCATTGGCTTGGATAGGGTATGTTGGGTTAAGTCCTTATCTCAGTTTAATAGAATATATTGTTAGTCTCAGGAAGACGAATCAAATATCAATATCTATGAAACCTTGGTTATATATGGAGGGAGTTATGGTCCAAGCAACAAGAAGGAGAGAGTTTTTTCAGAGGAAGATATTTTGGACGTTATGACAAGATTTGTAACAGTATTTATTCTTATTTAACAGAAAGATTAACGTATCTAACCGGTGAAAGTTAAAGGACTCAATAAAAAGGGAGAAAAGTTTAAGGATCTGATTCAAAACTGAGTAACATTACAATGACCGTCAGATTAATTTTCCCAAAATATATATGATACAAATATGTAATCATCGTTTTCTATCATTTTTACAATGAAAGTCTAATGAAAAAATAAGAAACAACTAAAACTTAAACTTGATAAGGGTCACGATGATAAACGAAAAAAAAGAAGCTTTAACCTTATTGTATTGTTTAAAATAAAAATTGAAGATTCAAGGGGAAAACAACTTGTATTTAAATTTGAAATCCTCAAAATCAAAAGGGAATTAAACATTAATTCTCATTCAACGTTAGTTTGAAGCCTAAACAACATTAGATATATACTATATAGTAAAGTCATAGATATTTACCAATGTTCAAAAAACTGAACTAAACCAGCCGTTTCAGACCGTAAACCAGTGAACCTATCATTGATCCAATCCGGTTAAGTAGTTGAATCGGGGATCGGTTCAGACCAATCAAACCAGTGTTGAACTGGCCAAACCGTTGAACCATTGAACTGACAGTTTAATCGGTTTGACTCTTGTTTTGAAAGAAAAAATTATTTTAAAAAATTTAAAAGGTAGAAACAATAAAAAATGGTATCAGAATGAGATAATATGGTTCATTAATTTTTCTAAAAAAACATGGTAACAAAACTATCTTTAAATTTTTTTGTTTTCTATTTAAACAAATTTTCGCATAAAAACATAAAATAAAATTAATTCATTTTATTCCAATTGTTTTTATTACCAATATTTAATTAAACTCTAAAAATTTAAAATATGGGTAAAATAAAATAATATTCTAGATTTTAGCTATTAATTGTTTTGAAAATAAAATATAGTTTACTAAATTATATTATTTTAATATAGCCGATTTGACCCCGATCTGAACTATCAACCCTTAAATCAGTATCTCACCCGGTTTAATGCTCGGTTTTTTGAACCTTGATATTTACAGTATTTTATATGATTTTATCAAAGATATAATCAATATGATAATCTTTTTTTTATAACCAATATCTATATGAAAAAATATTAGTTATATATTTTTAAAATATCAGTTATATCTTTAAAAAATAAAAAGTTAAAATAAGACAAAGTCTTTCTCACATCCCGTTCCAATAATAATTTTGCCCCGTTTTGCTCTCTTACGCTCCCAAAATGACGAGCATCAAAACAGGACGACAGAAAGTGAACACTACTAATCATGATAAAAATTAGTAAAAACAACAAAATATATTATATCAATTAAAAAAAATTATTATGACTTAAAACAAAACAAATATAATGATATCAAATATTATTTGAATGTCCAGAGTGAGTAGATTTGATTTGATAAGTTTAACATCATATCAAATCAGATTAAGCAAGAGATATATAAGTTAACATATCTGCATAAATTCACAATCTTAAAATTTTGAATTAAAATATAGTGTTAATCGGGCTCAAAACGGGAGAGAGTTTGTGAGAAATATTTGAATTAATTATTTATAATTTACATTAGATCAATGATAAAAAATATTATTAGTTATATAGTAATGATATTTTTTTTGCCTCCAGATATTTTCAATGACCGATTTCAGATTTATTATTGATTTAATTATTATTATTATTTATTTATTTATAAATGGGGAATATATACTAGTCGTCCCCAACTCGCCTTGCGTGTGAAGGCTTTCCTCTCGCCAGTCAAGCACGATGAAGCAGACGACGATAATGGGCGGCGACCTACCATATGTTCCCGAAGATATCATCAGAAACATTCTCAAACGGCTTCCGGTGAAATCACTGATCCGATTTCAATGTGTTTGCAAAGATTGGAAAAATCTCTTCAAGGCCTCATCCTTCATCACCGACCACCTCCTCCACCACAGCAGTCAAAACAGTTCTCTTCTTATCGAATGTACAGGCCATTGTGATCCTTATTATGGATGCAATGCCTTGCACTTATGTTTGGTCGATCGCGAGATACAAGTCCGTCGAGTTCATAACGCACTTCGGATCCCTTCCGCAAGAATCGTGGGTTCCAGCAACGGCTTGCTCTGTGTCAGATTCCAAAGTACTACTAATTCCCTTCAGTGTATAACCCAGCAGTTAAAGATGTCAGACTAGTTCGGACACCTCTTATTCATTTGGGCGAGGATTTCCTACGTGAGAATTTCTATGTAGGATTTGGGTTCAGTGCAATTGCTAATGATTACAAGATAGTGAGAGCTTGTGCTTCTTGCTTTGATCATCTGATTTGGGCAGAAGTGTTTTCGTTAAGCACAGGTTTATGGAAGGAAGTAGAAGTTGGGAGCTTAAAGGGTGTAGCTATCATGAAAGCTGACAGCATTAGTACTGATGGAGCTATCCTTTGGTTTGGCTTGAAGCAAGGTGGGGCGAAGGAGGGTGAAAATTATCATCATTTGATAGTTTCATTTGACATAGCTACGGAAGTATTTACATTGATCCCAATGCCTCCTATACACTTTAATCTTGATACTAGCCTTACTGTTTATGAGCACAAACTTGCTTTGCTTTATCCAATTGGAAACCCTCTATCTTGTTTGATTGAATTGTGGGTGATGGAGGAGGATGCAAGCGTTGAGAGATGGATCTGGATATAAGTTGAGATAAAATTTCTTTTATATGCTTATCTTATAAACAGTAAATCACATTAGATTTGCTTCCACCGTCAATCGAAACAAGCCCTAAGTGAAGTTGGGTCTTCTTTTGCCTTCGGGGACACTATTTTATTGCTTTTTTTCCAGGTCAAAGCTGACCTCCCATAGATCATATCAGAAATCCATAAGTCAAGAAAACAACTCAAGCTAATAACATGTTGCATCAAGAAATCAATACATTAGATCTCTCTCCCATGCAGACACATGAGAGAAAATAATATGAGAATATTGAATTGTTACAAGAAGAAAGACGGTAACCCCTCCTCAGATAGAGAGAAGACTTGGTAAAAAGAAAGAAAAAGAGTAAGGAAAGTTTACCCATTTTTTTGCCTGTGATGGGAACCCACTTACTTTGTCAACATATACTTGAGTCATTGGGAACCCACTCTGTCTCCTCATTTCTCTAACTTCCACGTTTTTGTTCCTCACTTAAATTGTTATACTTAAGTCAAATTCTTTAATATCTATTATATGAAATTATTCAATCACACATAGTTATGTGTTCTATTTTTTTATATATATTATCATTTAATTTTAAATCCATCTGAAAAAATAGAATGTATGATTGAAGAATTTGATATAATAGATATATAGAACTTGATCTATGTTTTCTCTAAACAAATATCATTATCTCACAACTTAGAGTTTTCAACAGAAAAAATCATAGTAGTTACCTATCATGGATTCTCCAAATATATAAACAATTCACCTTTTGATTAAAAAGGCCTGTTTGGTACAAAAGAATGAGATGTGGGGACTCGGTTGGATAAGGGATTGGTTCATTTTGCTTTGTTTGGTACAAGGAATTGCAAGTACCTTGCGATTGGCCAATACTACATAGGTAGAATTAGGCAATACCAACACCTATCACTAAAACAAAGTTTTTAGACCGTCTATTTTAGACTGCACTTAACATTTAGCATATTTGTCATACCATGTCTATCAACTTCTTCAATTGGCAAAGACACCTCCTCGACTATCATTCACCCTACTATCCTCCTCTACCTTCCCTTCCAATGCCACAATTGAGTCTTAAGACCTGTTTATATTAGCGTTAGAGAAGCACGTGTACATAAATCGAAACAAAATTTCTTTTATATGCTTATCTCATAAATAGTAAATCACATTGGATTTGCTTCCACCATCAATCGAAACAAGCCCTAAGTGAAGTTGGGTCTTCTTTTGCCTTCGGCGACACTATTTTATTGCTCTCTATCAAGTTCAAAGCCGATCTCCCACAGATCATATCAGAAATCCATAAGTCAAGAAAACAACTCAAACTAATAACATGTTGCATCATGAAATCAATACATTAGATCTATAATCCATAAGTGTAGGATAATTATAATCACATATGTTCTTCGTTTCGACTGAGTCCAAAAATCATGAGCTAGAAAAAGAGGGGTGATCAACGATCGGTTTGACTTCCCCAAATCTACAAATCTAGATTTGTCCGACTTCACCCGTCAATTTGAAAATGAGAAACAAGTTTCACTACGGGGTTCACCCAGAGAGAGAGACAGAGAGAGACACTACCGTGGCAAAAGAGATTTGCATGAGCTTCATCTGGAGAAGACGAAAGAGGAGGAGCAACTACTATGGACAGAGATAGAGAGGAGCATCTATTTTTTTAATAACATGGGTACTCTATTTTTTATATGTATGATTGATTATAAAATAAAATTAATATACACACTTGCTTCAAAGATTACTTCCTATCAAGCATAATTTTAAAGCATTAGTCTCATTCCCAATCTATCAATTTTCAAGCCTACATATCAAACATGGCCTATGGGAGAAGATGAGCTTTCAAGAAGAAAATTATATTGAAAAGGAGAGGTTTTAAACTCGCACAATTGATATATTTATCATAGCGTTACAAAATCATGTTCACATTAATTAAAATAAAGCCTATTTACATACTTTCCTCGTATATCATTAATCACTCAAATTTGTCCTAACAAAGTTGTGAATTTTTCCTTGACATGTCGACTTAATACTTATTATAAACAAATCAGCAAAAATGTTGTAATATAAATAAAATTGAGCGTAAGAATTCAAAAATCATCATGCTATTGAAAAGGTAAGGAATAATGAGACAATATTTTTAATTAAATTATCTCTCTCTTTTTTTTTTCCTTAAATGCATCAAAACCCTCAAACTTTGGGTTAGTTACATATAATCTTCTCTACCCTTAAAAAGTTTAAATTAAAGACTCTAATATTTTACGTTTTGTCTCTAAACTCTCCACTGTTAAAATCACAGTTAAAGTTAAATGCTTTTATATTATTTCAGTTTTTATAATTTTTATTATATATTGTATCCTTTAAAAGATAACATTTGACATTTTAGACATAATTTTAATTTAACTATTTTAACATTTAACATTTTAGACATAATTTAAATACTTAAAATATTTAAAAATAATACAAAATCCTTAAAAGTATTTAAATTATTTATTTGACTGTGTATTTTTAAATAAAAAAATTAAAAATATAAAATACTTGAAAAATGTATTTCTTAAATAAAAATATAATATATTAAATTTATAGTTTTAATGCAAAATATTTTTTAAAAAATGGAAATATATAATAAAAATTATAAAAAATATAATATAAAAAAATCGTTAACTCAAATGGCAATTTCAACAATATAAAATTTCACAGACAAAACCTGAAATATTAGAATTCTTAAATTAAATATTTAAATGTTAGTGACATTATGTGCAACTAAATAAATGTTGGAGGAGTTTTATATATTTTAGTCTCTTTTTAGAAAAATTAATTACTAATTTATTTTTACAATTAATTTTTTAAAATTTAAATTATTTATAATGAAATATATGAAAAAAATTAAATTGAAGAAAATTGGGGAAAAATCTTCTATTAGAGAATTAATTGGAGAATAGGACTTACTCAATTACATACGAAGAAGCTCAGTTACACATAATATAGAAACTAAGTTGTACATACCTAAAAATTTTCATTTTACAATTAATTCTCTAATGGAATATTTTTTTCTCTTGATTCTTCCTTCTTATTATTTTGTTTGAATAAGAATGAAAAAAGATATCTGGGGTGTGAACTGGAAGCCCATATCTATGACCCAGAAACCACTACTTTTGGCGGGAAACCGTTGGGCGCCTTTCTTCTTTTTTCCCGTCAATAATACAGCGAGAAGCCATTTGGAGTGTGGCGGAATCCAAATTCTAAGAATCAGGAAGAGTGAGAAGGAGCAGTATCAGTTTGAACAGCGGTCTTGTGCTAAGAAGAAAGACTGAAATGGAAGCCTACGGTGGGTACTTGGTGGATGAGAAAGCTGCTAGGGTCGAGGATGCTTTCCTTGAATTTCTGAAGAGGTCTCTTCTCTTGTTCTGTTTTCTTACTCTCGTTCTCTTTTTTGAGTAGGATGTAATCGCTGCCTCAGGGTATCCCAGCACAAAGTGCCAGACTAATCCCAGGTGCCTCGCAAGGAATCGAGCCCAAGACCTGGCGGGTACGCGGTGCCTTGCCTTCCCCTTGTCAACCAGTCGGACCCGACCCTCGCAGGCAACTCTCTCGTTCTCTTTGATTTAACTTGAGGGTATCCTGATCTCCCTTTTTTTCAATTCTAATTTTTTTATTTGTTATGGGAAAATCAGCTTCCGGGTCGATCAGCAGAGAGAGCCCTGTTACGAGGCTGAGATTCAAGCAATGAAAGCCAACGAATCCAACACGATGTTCATTGATTTCTCACATGTCGTTCTTTACAACGATCTTCTTCAGAAATCCATCTCTGATGAATACTTGAGGTTCTGTTATATATAAATTTGTAATGAAACCATAAAAGTTTCACGATTTATTAAATTGACCTTCATATTCTGAGCCGAATGATTTGTTTTGATAGATTTGAGCCCTATCTGAGGAACGCTTGCAAGAGGTTTTTGTTAGTCTTCATAACATGATGAATTAATGTTTAAATTTTTGTTAGATGAAGAAATGTCTCAGACATGACATGATTAACTGTGATCATTGTTGTTAAACTTGTAAGTTGACTCTTTGAGTGTACTATTTTAGGATTAAGCGTTTACCGTTAAACCAAAAGCTATAGCTTTATTTAGGGCACAACTGTATTTTTTAACCTTCAGTAGAGCATACATCCAAGCTCCATAGTTCGATTATGACTTGACCCATCAATTAGGCCTCTATCATGGGAATGAACATTGTGTATCATTTGAATGAGGCTCTCATCTTCTGGATATCTGATGAGCTCTCAAGATGAATATTGGAATTTTTATATGCTCATTTAAATGTGTCATGTATCTCATTCGAATGAAGTTCTCATTTTCTGGATATTTGAATGACAATTCAAGATATGTATTTAAACATTTAATACTCATTAATTCGAAATAAAGAATCTCATTCAAATGAGGTTTATATTCATTCTAATGATATATAAATTTTATTACTCATCTCCAGAGTACATTCAGATATCTAGAAAATGTGTACTTTATTTGAATAAGACACATGGCACATTCGAATGAACTTTCAAAAGAATTGTATCCGAATAACTAAAATATATATGTTCCTTCGAATGAGAAATCTAGGCAATCGAATGTGGTTTCAAATTTTGCTTGATAAAATTGTGGATGAGACATTTCATTTGAATGAGATATTTACTCATTTGAATGATACGTGCTAATATGGATTTCTTAGTTCATGATTAATTTTGATTCTCTTTCATTTTTTAATCTTGACATCATAAAAAACATAGAATACAACAATAAAAACATGTTAACTTGTTTTTAAACTCGTGCTAACTCAAACTCGGTTAAACTCATGAGTTTGCTCACCTAAGTTTACCTTTTCTACATTTCTTCTTTACAAAATTATGTTAGTTTACTCTTAAATTCTCACATCTAGGATTTGAGTTTATGATCCTATTACAAATTTGTTTAAACTTGTGAGTTTGACAACCTTAATTACCTATAATAAAATGATACTTGTGTTTAGTAAAAAAAAAAAGAAAAACATATATTTTGAAAATAAAGGGAAGATATATGTGAAGGAAGATCATTATTTTATTTTGAATTTTAAACAATTACTCCATGCAGTTGTCTTTCCAAAATAATTATTCCTAACGGTAGCCAACCCGTCAACAGCCGTCACCAGAGCCCTGGCTTGCCTGTAGTGGTCAGAGATGGCTTCGACGTCTGAGGTTGATGGTCCGTCGCTAGTGAGGTCTCAAGCAAGGTGGTTTGAAAAAGAAATTAAAATATTTAATGGCATTTTAGTCTTTTCTATCCCTTTTTTCCTTTTCTTGGAATTTCAAAATCCAAATTTGGGTTATAGTTCTTTATCTATCATGATTCAATCTTCACATCTCCCGACATTTGTTAATTCTAAAGGTCTTTTTGTGTCATTTTTCCTTACTTTTATAAAGTGCTAATTAAACAAATTCAATTGTACAATAGCCAAATATACTTGTACTATCTCAGATCGTTTTTTTTTTGTGAGAAAATTTTAGAAAATGGGTTTGACTCACCCACGATTCAAAGGCAAAGCACCTAACTCATGCTTCCACGACTTTACGGACTAAGTAGGAGAGTACATATGCCTCCACCTCCCATTGGTTAAAGGGCATTAACCACGTGGGAATTAGCCCCAGAAAAGGTTATTTCCGATCTTTAATATAAAAGTCAATTGATTTTTTTAGAAAGATTAAAAAATCAAATAAATTACTTAATCATAAAATTTTTGAAATACTTATATAAATCATCATATTAAATATTAATATATAAGTAAGGTAAATTAATTTAAAAAATATCAGTTTGTTAGCTTTATTAACCTCCCTCCCTTGTCCTTGAAGCATCTCTAGATATACTCGAAACATGTTTTGGTGCAGGCACACTCATCCATAAACATAAATGCTTGAAACAATAGTCATATACATCCATCTAAAAGGAATATTAATTACAACAAGTTATACATAGCAAGCATTGTAATCTAAACACACCCCAACTTCTTTGAACACGAACCATAAAATCATCCAAATATATGTAGCAGATATTCTATAATGTATATAAACTCATTTCCATTGAACATGCCAACGCGGCATATAAACTTTCTGCACCAAGTCTGGTTCATCTCCTTGTGCCACTGAGAAATATGGAAAGAAAATTACCACAGGGATGGATAAAAAACCAAATACAATGATTTGAAGAAGACCACCATGTGTGTGTGTGTGAGCCCATTTACATTGAACCCAGCATATTAATTTTCTGAACCAATTAAGCTTGATTCATGACCTTGTGCCACTAAGAAATATGGAAAGAAAATTACTGCAGGGATGAAAAAAAACCATATACAATGATCTGAAGAAGACCACCATGCATATATATATATATATAAATCATTTACAATGAACCCAGCATATTCATTTTCTGAACCAATGAAGCTTGGTTCATCACCTTGTGCCACTGAGCAATATGGAAAGAAAATTACTTGAGGGATGAAAAAGACCAAGTACAATGATTTGAAGAATATCACCATGCTTATGTGTGTGTGTGTGTGTGTGTGTGTGTAACCCTCAAATTGCTCATCAGAGTACCAAAAGCAACTTGTGTTTGACACAATTGTTCTTCTAATCATTTAAAAGAATTATCTTCCTTCAAAAAATTAATATGTTTTTGCTTTGAAGAAAGAAGATTTAATTTTTTTTTTATCCTGGATTTGTGAGTAAAAGGAAATACAGTTGTTTTTCCCAGGTGTTATTTTGAAATACCATTTTCATTAGTTAAGTATGGGAATAATAACCTAGCAAAAGGTACTCCGAGAATAATCTCGGTTCCCATGTTTTTAACTAATACAAATGAGGTAGAAAGCTTTAAACCCAGTTTCAATAGCAACGTTTGAAATTTTACATTTAACATCTAAGCGTGATCCGTTAACACCAGAGAAACGCTCAGAAGTTTTGTCAAAGTATTTTGTAGGAATGAGTCCTTCTTTAAAATAATTGGAATCAGGTCTTGTGTCAAATAAAACAGTTTAGTTGAGCACAAAATCATTATTAATAATAATCTTGGTGGGAATATAAAGTTTTTGCAACACAACTTTTGAAATTAAGTTTAGGTATGGCTCAGCTAAACCTTCATGATCTAAAGTTTGGTTAGGAGCTTGTGTTTTAGGCTCAAGCTGGATATCCTGGATTTGGGATATTACAGTAGCATGGGCTTCTTGTAGGAGTTTGAGAATTTGGACCTCAGTTTTAAGGTTATGTACCTCTTGTAATATCCATATTTTCGATAATTAGAATAAAAGTTAAAATAAGGGCTATAAAGAGATTAAGGGCCCGGAGAGTGAAAAAAAATTAAACAAAGTCCAAAAATGTTATTTTGCAAATTTAGACATTGTACGGGGTAAAACGGTCATTTTTTAAAAGTTAAGGATCTAGCTGTCATTTTGGGAAAAGGTGACCAAAATATTAAAAAACGACCCCAGGTTTATAAATGTAAAGAAAAAGTCATTGATTAGTAATTGAGGTCTAGTTAAAGTTAAATGACCAAAATAACCCTAACAAGAATGTTAAAAGTCATTTAAAATTTTGGCTATTTAATAAATTTCTAGCCAAATGCAATTATTTAAAATTGCCAGAGACCTCAAAAATCTTATTTTAAAGTGACAAAAAATAGCTCATGAAATGTCCCAAGTTATGAAATTGTTTTTAATAGAAAGTTAAAAACTTTATGCTAGAACGACAGTACAAGAACCAAAAATTGAAGAATTTGGATTTTCGAAAGAAAATTGATTAAAGGCATTTTCTAAACGAGATTGGAGGTACGAAAAATAATGAGATGAGTATATGAATTATGGGAATTTTTAATAACCCTGCACTGTGCAAGTGACTAGAAAATTCTCTAAAATCATTTCCGGTAAAAATTAATCTGGTAAAGAAAGCATAAAGTGTATTTGCTTTTGGAAAATGAATTTTGGGGGTTAGAGACTATTACTTGGTGTCTTCACATTTGAAGACCAAAAGAAAATAAAGATATTTTCTAAAGTGATAGATTTTATCAGTATAAAGTTGCTTTATCAGTACCAATGGGCCCTACACTCATTAAGTCACTTGTGCAGATTTTTGTTAAGTCTTCCAAGCCCATTTTTGCTCCTCATTTTCCTGCTCCCACCTGAAGAAAGAGAGAGAAGCAGCTGAAGGTGAAGAACAAGCAAGAGGAAGGAGATTTCAAGCAAAATCAAAGAAAAAATTGAAGTTTATGCTTGATTTCTTCCCTATAATCTCATTAGGAACTTTGTTCTTCCTCTTAATCGGTTTAATTTCTTCTTTAAGTGGTTGAGTAATGAATTGCAAGAGTGGTCTTGAAAAGGGTTTGAGAGAGAAAATGAAAGGGAGTAAGAATTGCAAGCGATTTATATCATAGATCAATTAAATGCATGATTTACTACATGTTGATGCTTGAATTGAGTTGAGTTGAGCTTGTCTTGAGTTTTTGGCATGAAACCCTTCCTTTGTGCAGCCGACCAAATTTAAGAGAGCATGAAAATGAATGTTTTTAAGTTGTTGAATCCCTTCACTAGAAATTGTGTAGAGAAAAATTGGTATAGAAGTGAGATGGTGCATGTCTAGGGAAATAGATGTTGCAAAATCTCATATTCTCCAATTTTTTTGGTGAAATTCTTCCAGCTGTAATATTGAAGGGAAGAAGTGGGATTTTGTGTATTTTGATGCTTCCAATGGATTTTAAATGTAAAATTGTATAAGGTAGAAGTGAGAACACAATTTTGTAAGCATTAGAATCACATTTGCCAAAGCTAGAAGTTAACAGTCAAGGTTGAGTTTTAAGAAGTGTTAATGGTTATAATGCACTAATGATGGCCTGATTTTGATGCCAAAAGAACTATATCATATGTAGGGGTGCTAAGAGCTAAGAAGTTTGACAAGCCAAGAAGGAAGCCAATTTAGAATCAAGTTGAAAAATTAAGTCAAGCATAAGGTAGCAAAATCTCTAACTCCTACATTTACATTGCATATAATTGTTGTGTATGTTGTTTGCCATGTATGAGATATGATTGAAGCCATACAACATGTAAATCCTTACTTGTGATATGTGCACGCTTTGTGGCTATGCCAAAAGATGAGTTTTTGCCTTGGTCTTATGCAATGATGTTAGCATGAGTAAGGTTGTGTGAATGATGATTCATGGCATGTTAGTTTTACATATTAATAATCATGCATGTTGATGTGTTAGTTATAGATAATTACTACTACGATTTCTTTAAAATCTCACCCTTTCCAATGATAAAACATAGGCACAAGCTCAAAAGGGCAAGGAGGTGCAAGAGTAAGTGGTGGCTTCCGTATTGAAAAATATGTATATGTGGTTTTGTGTGTTTTGGAGTGATTTACTCTGTCGTTAGGTATCAAAATTACTAGAATTAAACTCCTATAGTGTAGTGAGTCAACCCTAGGTGTTTCTCTCTTTGGTTCTTGGCTATTAACCTACTATATTGATATTAAGTAATGCAAATTACCTTGGTTGTAAGATTGAGTGATTTAACTACATATGTCTTTATGGATTTTACAGTTTCTTTGTAACTAGCTAAAGAAAATCTAGATGAAAATGTGTTGAATTTGTATCTATTTCTATTTAGTCCACTTGGAAAATGTTGCTGCCCTTCTTCACCTCTTCATAGATTTGAGTCATTTTACTTAATGATAATTCATTCTCACTTTGAAGGAATAGAACAATTAAACAATAGTGTAGATGAATCATGAACTCAATTGAATAATGCAACAAGATAGTTGAGGACTCTCAACTATATATGTTAGATTGCTTTAGATTAAGGTTCAAATCCACTCGACAGAATGAGGAGTTCAGCAATCAAACAGTAATTCATTAATCAACAGAACAATTGTTTCATCTAAATTCACTAGTTGAACATATTTTTGCCAATACACTACTTGGTTAAATGTTTCTAATCAGTTTCACTACACTCATGAACACACATTAGAATTTGCAAGGATTAGTGAATTAAGCTCCCTAAGTATTCAGTGAATTTGGTGCAGCTTCATTCTTCAGGTGGATTAATAGATTTAGTCTCTCATTGCTAGAAAATCATCTTCAATTATGCTCCAAGTTGCTGCCATGGTACCTCTGAATTTCGTGTAGAAATAACTTTAGGTTCAGATATGGAACTCTCTTCTCTTTTTCTCGTCTATCTTGTGCATCCAGACTCTCTTTTTCTGGTTCATATTTTTTGATGCCCCTAGTCTGAGTCAATATGTTCAATCCATGATGACCCTATGACTGAAGGAGGCTTAGCTAGAGTTGAGAAGAAAAAGGCCTCTCATGGCTTGAAAAGAAAGAGAAGACCCGACAAGGGAGGAAACCAGTATGAACTATGCGGTAGAAATCATGGAGTGAGACCATGCTTAGCAGGCCAAGATGTCTATTATGCTTGTGGCAAAGTTGGGCACTTTGCTAAAGAATGTTCGCAAAAGGGCAAAAGGAAAAGGAGTATGCACTCAAGAAGAGCCCTCTACCTCAGCACAGAAGGAAACTGAGGAGATACCAAATAAAGAGCAGAGTATGGCTGATATGCATGTGTCATGCTAACTTGGATGCTAAGCCATTTACTTATGCTTATAGTGGATATATATATCTCTTCTGTGAAGGATGCCATGCCATGTTATACTGGTATTTTTATGATGTGGTAGTTACTGTTAGCTATGATTGATAATCCTTCCCCTGAGTAATAAAGAAAAGAGACCAATCATCTCTATTGAGACAAGTAAAAGAAGCAATTACCAAGAATATTGGTATCTTCTATGATAAGGATAGGAAGAAGTCTCTATAGCTAACCATAAGCATCCCTTACAAGAAAACAAAGGTAAAGGATTACTGGATGTAACTCAGATGGAATTTCAAAATGGTATTGGATACTTCAAGAATGACCAAATTATAATGGGTAAGAGTTTACAGAGAATATGATTTGAGGTTTGAGATATTGCATCAAAGAAAGATTGCACCATAATAGATTAAAGTTTTCAATCAAGTGAAGGAAAGTTACAGAATCAAGGGAAGTAACCTGAACCAGCATGATCAGGTTAAGGAGACTTTAAGAGGAAAAAGACCCCTACAAAGTTGAAGCAAAAGCTTATTTATATAGCAACAAAAGAATGAAGAATAAGTTTATGATAAACTAGGGTGCAATTATACTAGCACTAATGCACCAGATCACATTAGAGCAATGCAGTTAAGTGTACTTAGACAAGAGTTATACCAGGATGGGTGACCTCCTAGGAAGTTTTAGAGAAATGATGGTAGAACTTGATCATACCTTTTAAAGTAAAGGAACGTGCTAATGGTATGATAAAATTGAATAGTTTATGACTTTCTCTTGAAATCAATTTTATAAAATACTACAATTTCCAAGCTATTTTTCCTCATTTTGAGGCCTCTGGATATTTTAAATAATCATTTTTTACTAATTATTTTATTAAATAACCTTTAAAATTCCCGTAAAGGTTATTTGTGTCATTTTGACTTAAGCCGGACCTCAATTATTGATCAGTGAATTTTTTTTTATCATTTGGAATTTTGTAAAAAAATTTAATACTTTGACCAAAATGCCCTTTAACTTTTCTCAATTTACCAAAAGGCCATTGAATTTCCAAAATGACAATTTGATCCTAAGAATTTTGAATTTACACTTAGGTTCTTTTCAAAATAAAACTTTGGTCTTCACTTTTCAAAATGTTCATTTTGCCCTTACTTTTTTTTCCTTTCGTCTTGAACCTTTCTTTTGCTGAACCCAATGCTACATAATTTCCAGAGAATCTTTTTATCGGCTAAGGAACTTCACAGAACTAAACTTCACGGCATATATCATCTAGGCTTGTCCTTGGACTTCTTGGTCCAAAAATTCGAAATATGACTAATGACACAAAATGTGAACCAATAACCCCGCAAGTGCACGGGTCGTATCAAGTAATAAAAAGTGAGTAGAGTATCGTTCTCACGAGGACTTTATACCAACTAAATTGAGCAATGACTTTACACTTTCATTTAAGTTGAGCGAAACACATATAAAATAAAAAATAAAATAAAAATCTAACTAGAAGAATAAATTAAATCTAGACTATAACTAAAGCTGAGGGTAATTCTAGTTCTTGAGCAGCGACTTGGATTATTATAGCCTTAATTATTTCTTAGTGTCTAATTTCTCCCCTTAATTGCATAATGCGAATTCATACTGTGATATTTAGTCAAGCTCCAAGTAGGGTGGATGAATCATGCATTCTTGTATGAAAGGGGTTTAGTAATGAATGAACAAATGAAAAGGCTAGCAGGCTCAAAGGGGTGACAAAGGATATATTCATTGAATGGTAGGACATTTGGTTTAATTGGCTATTTAATATGAATGTCTCAATCATATTTAGGAATTGCACATGCATATGTTAGCTTTGAAAAGAACTAGGACAAGTTCTGAAGAGTAAATTGAAACAAGTGAAAAATCACACTAGAATCAAATAATAAGGCTCAAAATTCCTTCCAACAGGGATATACTATTTCCCCAAATTCAACCATGTCAAACAATGCATCATCATATAAATTGCAATATATGTAATTAACTTCCCTTTATGCAGTTGGCAACTAAGCTACACTTATTAAAATCCCACAGTTTCAAAACCCAAGCAAAATGTCTCACTTCTTCCAAATTATTATTTTTTTTAGAAACATGCAGCATATATTGAAATTTCTAATTTTCTCCCCCACATAATCAAACATTATCTTTCATGTTGGAAAAAAAAGGAAATAAGACAAAGGAACTTATACTCCCCTGATTTATATTTCTGATTATGATTTGGAGTCATTCCTTAGGTTCCTTCAATGATGTGCTACGTTCCTGCAACAAAGCTTGTGAAGAGTATGAGTAAAAGGATTTATGAAGATAAAAGATAGCAAGCACAAAGGAAAATAAGACTGCTAATTAAAAACAAAATGCTATTATATTGGGTTGCCTCCCAACAAGCGCTAAATTTAAAGTCTTCAGCCAGACTTTTTAACACAAGTGCTAATCATAAGTATCAAACACTTCAATCACCTTGTCTTCATTTCTTTTCAAACAACAAGGTTTCAACATTACATGTACTTCCTCAATCATCAGCAATCTTGGAATACATGCATTTACTAAATTCAAAGAAAATTCAAAATATATATCCTTGCAAATAGAGATAGAAGTTTCTAAGAATTTAAAATGCCCAATAGAATCTATTTCACTCCCATCAGTAGGAGTCAAAATTTTAATAGGAGAATCATGTGCAACAGCTTCTGGGATCTCTTTTTCAACTTCAACATTAAAATCACATATATTAGGCTCCACAGTCGAAGCCTTTTCTACACATTCACCACTCTCATCCAAATTAATTTCAAGCTCATATTCATCCCCAAAAGTATCCTTAGTCTCTTGCAATTCCCTTCCTTCAATCTCCTCATTGTAATCATCATTAGAGCTCAAAAAGGAAATATGATTGAAAGTGTTTTGTTGCTTTATTTCTTCAATATCTTTTGACATTTGGCTTATATACACTTCAATATTTTGGATACTTGACTCAACACTAGTGGCAAATTTGTCTTGATCATTCTTAAATTTCTCTGTTAAATTTATAAGCCTCTCAAATCTTTTTTCTAAGTGAGATTCTAGGGTGTTTTCCTCAACATATGGATAAGAGTGGTAATAAGGTGGGGTAATTTCTTTGGAATAATACTTTAAATGTGGTTCCCAAGATTCTTGTTGCTCTAAATTCCAATCAGGACTAAAAGAATTATTAAAATAAGGTTGCTTCCTAGTGAAATCATCTCCTACGTAATCAGTGGTTGTGCTAAATGGGCAATGCTTATATAAATGACTCTCTCCACAATAAACACAAGAAAAATAATTATATTGAGAAGAATCAATATTTTCAACCCAACCAGCATTTATTTCCCTTTGTCTCATTTCATCCAAATGCATTTCTAATAAAGAACAAAGGTTTGACAATTTGTTATCAATTGAGTCAATAAAATACTGTGAATCATCCATATTTTTTAATTTTATTGAAAAAATAAATAAATAAATTTAAACTAATAAAAAAATAAAACAAAAATATTCACAAAGCTCAAACTTAAACTACAAATGCTCAATCAATTTCAACCAAATATTGTAGGCACACAAGTCCTCGGCAACGGCGCCAAAAACGTGATGGCACAAAATGTGAACCAATAACCCCGCAAGTGCACGGGTTGTATCAAGTAATAAAAAGGGAGTAGAGTATCGTTCCCACGAGGACTTTATACCAACTAAATTGAGCAATGACTTTACACTTTCATTTAAGTTGAGCGAAACACATATATAATAAAAAATAAAATAAAAATCTAACTAGAAGAATAAATTAAATCTAAACTATAACTAAAGCTGAGGGTAATTCTAGTTCTTGAGCAGCGACTTGGATTATTATAGCCTTAATTATTTCTTAGCGTCTAATTTCTCCCCTTAATTTCAATTAAGTTTATATTTGGCAGTCGTTGTCTTTGCTTTAAAAGTATGGAGATATTATTTGTATGGTGAATCTTGTGAGATCTTTACAGATCACAAAAGTCTTAAGTATATATTTGATCAAAAGGATCTAAACCTCAAGCAGAGAAGATGGATGGAATTGCTCAAGGATTATGATTGTACAATTCTATATCACCCTGGTAAAGCTAATGTTGTGGCTGATGCATTAAGCAGGAAATCGATGGGTAGCTTGGCGCATTTAAATGCAGTAAGAAGGCCCCTTGTACGAGAGATTCATAAGCTTGAGCAAAATGGGATAAAATTTGAAATCTCTAGAAATGGGACATTGTTAGCTCATCTTCAAGCTTGCTCTTCTCTAATGGAGCAGATTAAGGATGCCCAGCGATTAGATTCAAAATTGTGTAGATTAATGGAGGATGTCAAAGAAGGGAGGAATACTGAATTCGTGATTGATCAAGAAGGCATCTTGAGATATCGTAACAGAATTTGTGTACCACGGGTGGAAGATTTAGAAAAGCAAATTTTAGAAGAAGCTCATCATTCAGCGTATACTATCCATCCTGGGGCGACCAAAATGTATCATGACTTGAAGCAATTATATTGGTGGGATGGTATGAAAAAGGATGTTGCAAATTTTGTTTCACGTTGTTTGACATGTCAGCAAGTTAAAGCAGAGCATCAAAAGCCGGCAGGGCCATTACAAAGGTTAGAGATACCAGAATGGAAATGGGAGAATATCACGATGGATTTCATCACTGGTTTGCCTCCATCAAATGGTTATAATTCTATATGGGTTATTGTTGATAGATTGACTAAATCGGCCCATTTTCTTCCAGTTAAGACCAGCTATAGTGCAGCTAAGTATGCCAAGATTTATCTTGCTCAGATTTTTCGATTGCATGGTATTCCATCATCTATAATTTCTGATAGAGGATCTCAATTCACTTTCCGATTTTAGAGGACATTTCAGGAAGCATTAGGAACTCGACTAAATTTTAGCACTACATTTCATCCACAGACTGATGGTCAATCAGAACGAACGATTCAGATCATTGAAGATATGTTAAGATCTTGTGTTTTAGATTTTGGTGGGTCTTGGGATAATTATTTACCGTTGGTAGAATTTGCTTATAATAATAGTTATCAAGCAAGTATTCAAATGGCCCCATTTGAAGCATTATATGGTAGAAAATGTAGATCACCAATTGGTTGGTTTGAGGTTGGTGATAACAAAATTTTAGGACCGGATCTAGTGCAAGATGCTAAAGAGAAGGTGGAAATGATAAGGCATAGATTGTTGACAGCTCATAATCGGCAAAAGTCTTATGCAGATCATCGTCGTAGGGAGTTGGAATTCATGGTTGGGGATAAAGTATTCTTAAAAGTGTCACCTATGAAAGGAGTTATGAGATTTGGAAAGAAAGGCAAATTGAGTCCAAGGTATATTGGCCCATTTGAGATATTAGATAAAGTGGGCGGCGTAGCTTATCGTTTAGCCTTGCCACCAGAACTATCTGGCATTCATCCTGTGTTCCATGTGTCAATGTTGCGAAATTACCTGTATGACCCCTCTCATGTTATTGAATATCATGAAGTTGGAATAAATAACGATTTATCATACGAAGAGATTCCAGTGGCCATTATAGATAAATAACTGAAGAAGTTAAGATCAAAAGAAATTGCTTCAGTAAAAGTGTTATGGCAGAATCATTCACCAGAGGAAGCAACTTGGGAAGCTGAAAGTGAAATGCGTACCAAGTATCCTCATCTGTTTGAAATTTCAGAGGACCGAATTTCTTAAGGGGGGGAGAATGTAATATTCTGGAAAAAAAAAGAGACAAGGGACCATTTTGCAAAGTGAACAAGTGTGGGAGGGTACAAGGGTCATTTCACCCCTCCCCACACTTAAAAGCCCCACCCCCGACATTTGCTTATGCTTCATTCCCATTCTCCAGACTTCTCCAGACGCGAGCGGTGAGAGAGAAAGAGAGCAAGAGGGAATGCAGTTGCAGAGCTGGTATCACCGATTGAAAACGTTTTTCGCTGATATAAGCAAGGATTTGGGTTCAGGTAAATCTTCTGAAGCTTCCTCTAGCCTCAGATTTTCATTTTAGTGTCTTCGAGATTTTTGGGTTAAGCTAAAGGTGAGAAGAAAATAGGATTTTCACCTATTAAATCAACAAATATGCAAGATTAGAGCTTTAATTAATTGTATGGAGCGTTGGATACGAATTTTCTGATGGGATTTTGAGTTGGGATTCATGTATGAACAGTACTTTGTTCTTCTGTCCAGCACGCAGCAAAGGCATGGCACTGTTCACAACATACTGTTCATAGGAATAGTGATTTGTGTGCTACTGTTCGTGCCTTCTTGCTTGTACACGTCCAGCTGCGTCACTGTTCATATGAACAGTATTTCCTTCTCTGCTTCCGCTGGAAAAAAAACTTGGTCTGCACTATTCATGGTATTGTTCATTGAACAATACCTCCGTGTTACTGTTCATGAAACTGTTCAAATAAACATCAATTTGGTTTTTGAGGAGGCATTGTTCATTCAATCAGGAAATTCGTTTGGTACCAATTTATATCCAAAATATATGAATTTTGGGGTTAAGGCATAATACTGATGTTAGAAAAATTATTGACTTGAAAATTATGAATTGAGAATAATTGGATATGTTATATACTATTGTTAGGAGGGGA
>QFDD01002180.1:0-18108 GCA_006871305.1 Vachellia collinsii | reverse complement strand
AGGGACAAAAGACGAACAGATGGAACATATTCTCCGAGACTGCAACAATATTCTCGGATGATATATTCTCGGATGATAGGAGCTGTAAGAGGCTGGAATTTCACTTATCATAATCGAATTAGTGTCAACAACACAAGAAATCATCCATTTAAGAAGGAAATGAAAATTGATTAATCATGGTACTTACGGCCCAATAGTGCTGATTTGTGATGTCCCAACCACCTCGGTACGGTCGAAAATGGCTTAGAATATCGGGTCTTTTGGTCCGGTTTGCCGCCAATACGAGAGTGCCCTGATGCGAATCAGTTGCAGGCCCTGGTGCGAGAGCCGCTTGGTCAATTTCGTTCTTCCATGGACCCAAATTCTCTTCTCCTGAAAATAACAAAGGAGGAGCAAAATTAATTAATACAAAAGCTTGTAAGAGAAACCACTCAATCAACAACCATGCAGGTTGCGTCACAAATACTAGTCTTCATCACAGAAAGAAAGAAGCATCCGTCATGATTGGTTGCTAAAAAAATGAACCAAATTGGAAAACTTCAGAATTTCTATTTCTGGGACTCATGATAAAATCCAGCGACAAAAACGTTCAACATGGGCTTAATTTTTTCTAACAAGATCCAATTCCCAGAAAATTCAGCTAAAATGAACTTTCCAGAAGAACTCATCATCTCTCCGGCAGCCAAACAAGATCTAAAATCCAACCATCACTATGAGCAATAACAAGCAACATCACAGTGAACGAGAAGAATGTCACCAATGAAACAAAGATGCAGATAATTCCCAAGACGAACCTAGAATAAACTTTATGGAATGCCCGGACGACCCACTTGGAGACGAAGCTGATATTGAGCAAACCAATACGGCGAAGAAGAAGAAGAAGAGCAAGACAAAAGAACCCCCATTAAAAGAAGCTGCCTTCATTACGGATCCCTGGCGAGAAGAAAACTCAACAGATATCGCTGAATGAGCAAGCCAACATTTCAGGAATATCTGTAGAACCCCAAATCTCAGCACAAGAACCAAACTCCAATAATACAGAGCATGCCTGTCTACTGTTAGAGTCTGTTAGGCATTGTGCTTACTAGGGTTCTACCGAACTTTGGGGGGGGGGGACTACCAGAGAGAGAGAGAGAGGGAGAGAGAGTCACATGGTAGGGCAGTGATGATGAAGGTAGATTGGAGGGAAGGGAGCGAGAAAAGGCGGGTGTAGTTTCAGTGAGAGGGTGGACTAATGAATCTTTCCCTCTTCCATTGGGTGTGTGTGTGTGTGTGACAACTGAGCATAAGGCATACGTGGTAGGCCCTTGGAGATCGCTGGTCCTTTCTTGCGCCACTTCTTGCGCTCTTTTTTTTCCCTTCTTTTCTTTTCTTTGTTCAGTTTCTTATTAATTTTCAATATATTTGGCTAAATTATTGTGGGCACATTTGTAACAGTGTTTCTTTTTGATCAAATTTGTAACAGTGTTTCAAAATCACAGAAAATGTAGTTTTTTTTGTTAATTTAAACATATCCCATGTCTTTATAATTTTACTTGATTTCTAATTATATCTTTGTATTTTTTTACTAGATTTTATAGTTTTGTACTGTTTAATTAATTATATAAATTGGTCTCTATTCTTGTAATTTATTAATTATGGTGGATATATATACTGCTTAAACAATATTTATAAGTTGTCACAAAATATAAAATTAAAAATTATTTATTATCAGCAAAAAAAAAAATTGTCAAATTTATCATCTCTACAACATCGTAATCTGATTTTAATTTTCTTTTAAATTCATATGATGACACCAATTCAAGTATATTTTGGGTAAGAACCACACCATTTCTCTCACAAATTATGAAATTAATGACAAATTAAAGTACGAATACTGATGCAGTAATGCCTAATTGCCTATAATTGCTAAAAAAAAAAAGTAGGAATCTAGTAAAAAGGGAAAGCTAACGAGATGGGAGGTTGATGAAAAACTTTTATAGAAAATTAAAATAAAATTCCTCTTGTATATTCATTTTAGATTATATAAAATTACTTAAAAAAAACTAATTCAAAACTAAATGATATAAATCAAATTGTTAATAATTTTTCAATATACTTCTTAAAAACGAATAGGTAAAAATTTTTTAAAAATGTTATTATACAAAAAAATAAAAATATTATTTATATTAATATCATTTTTGACATCTTTTATTTGGTGGTAATATTAAAATTTAATTGATTAAAATATTTGATGAACATGAAATAGAAGCAAAGCATGTTTGGGAAGCTATTCTAGAATCATTTTTATACAAGTTGAGATTAAACTTCTATCATATATTTATCTCAAATTGTATAAAATCACTTTTCAAAAGGTATTCTTGTCAGATAAAAATTAAAAACAGCAAAATGGCAGCGTTGCATGCCACCTAAATTTTCGGAACAAACATAACAGAAATGCATCCCTTGAATTTTTAATATTTCAGTTAATTAGTTTTTAAATTTTTTTTAAAAAATTTATTAGCTCTTATTCTAAAAATTGAATATAGTATAAAATATAAATATTCTTAAAATCGCAAGGCGCTGCATGCCACCTAAATTTTTGGAGGAAACATAACAGAAATGCATCTCTTGAATTTTTATTTATTTATTTATTTTTTTTTTTTTTGTGGTTTGCCAAAAGGTCCAGCGTCTTATTGAATATTGATGACGCTGTTTCGTGTCATCCACTGATAAGAAAAGAATCTGATCCGTCGAAGTGGCGGGTGGGTCCCACATTGATGGCGCGTGCTAAGCAACATGAGTACAAGGAGGCACGTGACCACTGACAAGAAGGGCATGTGGGGCCCGTGTACTGGGCGGGATAGGGTGGGCCCGGACTGAGGGCATTGGAAGGCGATAGCACCGTCGGCCGCACCTGATCATCTTCACGCTTTTCGCGGCCCTTTTCACTTTATCGTTACGCGGAATTGCTTCCTCTGGCGGTGATTTTATTTATTTATTTATTTTACGAAGTGACAGAATGGGAAAAACACAAAAATAAAAAATAACTGAAAGGTCCTCGAAATTTATGATATGTTTAGGAATAACTTTTAAAAGTGATTTTACGCGATCTGAGATAAATATGTGAGAGAAGTTTTGTATCGATTAACCTAAAAAAATTTTTTTAGGGGTTGCCAAACAAGAATATGATTTTTCAAAATGGAATTTTAAAATTAAAGTACAAAAGACAGAAATTCCCATATTTAAAAACATAAAAGCTAAAACATCCGTTTAAAATTACCCATCAAATTCAAATTTACATAAACTTATGAGGATTTTTTTCATATATACTGTAAACAGTAAAAAACTTATTTAAATACTATATTCTAAAAATTATTTTTTAAAATATTACACTTGAATTTGTTCTTGGTTTGAATGAGTTTAAATTTATAAAAAAACTTGTTCAGACCAATAACGAGTTCAGTAAATACCATTAAGAAAGGTTTAAACTCGTTCATTACGGGAATAAGTTTAGGCCAATATCATTATTTAAATTAAAAAAATTGATTTGGACCAAATCAATTTATTATAATAATATATAATATAATAATATAAATTAATATATAATATATTTCAAGCCTCCCAGAAAAAAGCCATTAGACCCCTCTTCCCACCCCAACTGTTCACATACATACAAAAAAAATAACTACCAACCCGGGCCCCAAAAAATAAAGTGTTATTACTTTTTTAAAAATCCTACCCTTGAAAAAATAAACCCCTACAAATTATATATAATTAATCAGTTATTTAATATGACATAAAATTTATTTTCTCACCACAAATTATTATGTATTATTATAATAATTATTTAGTTGGAGTTTATTTAACGAAGAAATGATTTTTTGGTTGGAATTTATGCTTAAATACAAATATAAGAAGACAATTATTAAAATTAAATATAAACTTTTAATTTCCCCTTATTTAGTTTATGTGTAATATCAAGCATCAAATTTACTTTCTTTTTAATTTAAGCCCTGAAGAAATTACAACTGAACATAATAGTAACATAAAGCAATTTTACAGTGAGAAGATAAATTTTATACTACGTTAAATGATTGATTAATTATATATAATTTATAGGGTTTATTTATTTTTTGAGTCAGTTTAGGGATTTTAAAAAATAATAATAACAGTCTATTTTTGAGGGGTCGGTTGGGGGGTTATTTGTTCGGTGTGTATAAATGGTTAAAGTGCAGAGAGGGAGCCTGACAGCTTTTTTAAAAAGTTTAAAATATATTATATATTAATTTATATTATTATAATAAATTGATTTGAAGCTCTTATACAAATCAATTCGGTTTGGTGCATGCAGAGTCGTGAGTAGGAGCCCTTTCTAATAAATATTGGAATTAAACCAAACACAAATTAAACAATGTTGGTTTGATGTGAATGTGATCATGATTCATGTGACGCAGATTGTAAGAATCTTAAAAAATAGAAAGTTTTCTCCAAAATTAAAATTAAATTAATGAAATTGATGAATAGTGAAAAAGGAAAGGCATTTTTCAGAGATTAATGTCGCATGGTAAGTGGATGTGAGCACGTGACACCCTACTCACTCCTTCATTCCCTCCACGGTAGTCTTTATTGTTGTTATATTGATGTTGGTTATACTTAACACAAAACAAATGATTAATTATGTATTGAATTACGTAAATAACTTTTTAAAAGAAAAGAATTATGTAATAATTCTATATATAATGGAATTGATTTGTAGGCTTAATTGTTAAAGATTTTATCATATATGGTAGTAAAATTTGTTGTTATATCTTCTTATATTATCAAACATGTGAAAAAAAAAAATCTAATTGACTTGATAGGCAATTTAAGATTGATATGATTTAGTGATATTTTCCCTTTTTTTCCATAAAATTTAGTCTTTTTTTGGAATAATAACGTAGGATGTGAAGATCTGTTTTTTTTTTCTTTACCTGAATGGATGTTAAGTCATAAAATAATACAGTAAAAATTAGATTATAAAATCATTACTTCCTCGTTCTTATTTATAAATAACATTCTCTCATGTGTGTTTGATACTATATATAATTAACGATCATAATACATTTTTTGTCATTTTTACCCCAATTAATGATATATATATTTCATCTTTTTCCCCGTTCATTCTCTCTCATCTTTTTTTTACTCATTTTCCCTCTCTCACCCATCATCTTCGTAAAGGCATGTTAAAAAAAATTACATCTCTTACATATTCATTGTTTTTAATTAATTTTAACTGTCAATTCATTTTTGTTGATTATAAAAAGCAGCATAGGGAGTAAATTTAATATCATGTAAATATGAGGATAAAAGTAAAAACTTGAACCGATAAGTATTGGTTTTAATGGAAATAACTATGGCTTCTTAATATAAAGCTTCAAAAATTAAGCGGCAAACCGGCAACCATGGTGGATGAGTATTTTTTTTTTCTTTCAAAACATTAAGGATGTCTTAAACTTATTCGAGCAAATATTAAACACTAAATAAAAGTATGAGATTTGAATCTTAATTTATTATATTGTGACGGATTAATTCCTTTGACTATACTCAATTCCTATCGTTTTATTTTAAATTCATTTAAACTTAAACTTGAAGGATTTAAGACATATGATGGGTAATTTGTGAATTTCATGAGATTTTGATATTTCATGGTCCGATCTTGACAATAAGAGTTACATCAAAATTTTGAGTAGTTTTAAAAAAGTTAATTATAACATTATTTATAATAAATTTGAGTTGATTTTTTAAAAATCACATTTTTCATCATAAATACCCTCGGATCAAAACATTTATACATGCAATCAATATGGATATATTGGTAAGAAAATTTTAAATTCAAAAAATAAAATGGAATCTAGTTTTATATTCAAGAACCATAATATGTTTCTCTCATGTACACCCCAAATATTTCAATATTAAATTTCATTCTAATTTTATTTATTTCATTAAAAGTCTCTTCTTCAACCAGCCAGAAATTCATAAAACCCAACACGGACGTCTATTTGGAAAATTAAACCCTCTTGTACGTAGCCCCACAGTTTCATTAATGTCCGAGTTAGGATCCTTCCTCCATTTGTTTGTGCCTTTATTGCCCAACGGTGGAAGTGAAATCTATGGTCAATATTAAAAATAAATAAATAAGTCGGCAAAAAAAAATATTAAAAAGAAACATAAAAGCTTAATTGAAAACATAGCCATATTTTTTATATTAGTAATTTGATTTCGCCTTTGATTTTTTATTTTCTTAATTATGTTTATATTAATAAAATAATCATGTACAATCAATTATATATAAATTTTGAATTTAATTAAAATATATAACTTTAAGAAATTATAAAAACAATTTACATATAGTTTGAAGAGTTTGTAATTTCATTTAAGATATTAAAAAAATATGAAATAATTTTTCTGATAAAGCATATGTATCTCTTAAAGGGCTGTTTAATATGATGGATTTGGATGAAGGGAAAAATTTTATAAGTTGAATTTAAAAAATTGAAGAAAAGTGGTATAAAATTTAATAGAGATGAGGTGTAAGATAAAAAAGTAAAAAAAAAAATTAATTAAATATTTTCAACCCCACCTCTCTATTTTGGGGATGTAAATGTACCCTTAAACAATCTAGTTTAGGACTATGATGATCTCATTGATAAGTTAGAAAAAGTAGTGGACTATCTAACTCCTTTGGAGGATTGGGATAGGAAAAAGCTCCATTATTGACTTCCATAAAACATTGTTAATAGAATCACTGATGTGCACCCAACTTATAAGAGAGATAAGAGGACAGATACTATTGGCATCCATTTACTGATGGTCACTTTACTATTAAATCTGCATATCTTTTTCTCTTTGCAGGTATGCAACAACAAAGGAACAATATCTACAAGTTGATATGGAGATGGCAAGGATTGGAAAAGATCAAGTCATTCTTGTGGACACTCACCCATGAAAGAGTTCACACGGCTACTCTAAGAGCGAGGGGTGTTTTAGGGCATGTTTGGGAACAGCTTTTGAAAAGTGATTTCACACAATCCGAGGTAAGTATGTGAGAGAGTTTTTGTCTCGATTTGTGTGAAAGTGCTTTTCAGAATTGACTCAACCTCTTGCCCTTTTGGATGTACGCAACTCAAAGATTTGATGTAGCTTATTAGGGATTGTTTGAATACCACACAACAATGGTAATATATCCTATTGTTTGAGTGGTGGTCACCTTTCTTTCCATTACAAGGAGCAGAGTGGGTAAAATGGAATTTGAAGCATGAAGCAGGACAAGATCATACACACGAGATTTCTTAACCTAGCTTATTTGGTTATATTTGCTAGGACATCTTAACTACTTATTTGTACAAAGCTATTTAATCTTTTAGAGCTTATAAAAAATCTTAATACCAATGACAGCTTGTTTAGGGTAAGCTTAGACAATGACTTGGCAAGGAATGATTTCTTTTATATCGGTGATCTATGGGCCCACCAAAATAGAGTTACCTTCCAAGATGAGTATATTAATCTTTAAGTAGATGGATCAGTTCTGTAGGATGGAAGAAGTGGATGTGGGGGTCATCAAAGATCAGAACAACAACTGAATATGTGGATTTAACTACAAATTTACCAATATTCCATCTGTAGGATAGACTTAACATTTGCTAGACAAAGGGCTTTAGGACGATCCTTGTGTACACAAATTGCTTGGAGGCCACAAACTTAGTGACACGAGGGGGAGATGTTAACCATTGTTACAATGACATCATTGAGATAGCAGGATGATTATTAATAAAGATTGATTGGTTGTCTTTAAACATTCCTATATGGAGCATCTCTCTATTCCTAACTGTCTAGCAATATTATCTTATTGTACTATAGGATATTTCATCACCTATGATCAATGTCTGCACCAATTGCTTGGGGTGGAGATTGAGAAAGGATGATATCTTGTCTTCGTAAGCTCTTTGTTGTCTTGAAGTGATTGAATGAATGCAACTTCTTATTAAAAAAAACAAAATCAAACTCAAAAAAAGTTTTCCTTAGCTCACTTCACTCCCCTCCTCTGATACTAAACAGATTTTAAATATGGGCACCCCTTTTAGTAAGGAATTGAACCTTGAGTTTTTATGTTGTGAAAAGTTAACCTTTTATACTAAATTTAAACCTTGTTGGTGAAAATAATTTTTTTCCCAAAAAAAGAAGTGGTTGGCACTATGTCAAACCATTTGTGTACTGACTTTTTTAACCCGCACCTACCTGTTGATTGACTCATTGTCTTATCCCTAACCAAACATATGTTAAAGCTTATGATACACCCATTCCACTCTCATGAAGTTTGTGACAAAATGGAAACCCAGTGTCTCATACGAAACAGGGCAAGTTCCACATACCTTATGTGTTGCTATATTGTGAAAAATTAAACTTTAATACTAAATTTAAACCTTGTTGGTGAAAATAATTTTTTGTTTTAAAAAAGAAGTGGTTGGCACCATGTCAAACCATCTGTGGACTGACTTTTCTAACCCGCACCAACATGTTGGTTGACTCACTTTCTTATTCCTAACCAAACATATATTAAAGCTTTATATAAATAATATACCCATTCCACTCTCATGAAGCTTGTGACAAAATGAAAACCTAGTGTCTCATACGAAACAGGGCAAGTTCCACATACCTTATGTGTTGCTATTGGCGAGAGATACATGACAAATTTTTTTTTTTCAGAGCAGCAATTTTTATTTGTAACATAGGGCTAATATAATTTCTGCTCTTTCAAATTTAACCTTATTTTAATTTTAATCTATCAAGTTTAAACAGGGTGGGAAATTCAAACTTGATTTTGACTCATACATACCTGTTCTTTTGAACCGAATTGACTAATACCCATATTAGACTTGACGGAGAGAAGCAATGGGCCCATTTCTAGGGCCAATAGGCCCAATATCTTAAAGATTATAAGCCCATACATTTATATGAAATCATGGGCTATGATTGCGGCAGCAATTGAACCTTGACCCCATGCACTTGTTTCTCAACGAAAGGTAGAAAAGAATGGAAATTGAATCTAATAGAATGGGTTAGTTCATCATAATATAACGAATCAATGTTTTGAATCTCCATTAAAAGAAGTGCTCACATTTAGCACTTGCCAGTATCTCAAATATTACTGTTTTTAGTATGAGGATATCCGTACTTAGCAGAAAAGAAACTATATTTCATTGTTATTATATTCACAATTAAAGTTATTTGTTTCATTGTTATTATATTCACAAAACTTAAGACCTTTTTGAGAGGTGATCACTAAGCCTTCTTTTTGTAGCAGTTTCTTTCTCGGAGACTTACTAGATCCAGATGAGCTGCAGCTAAATATTAAGGGAAAATTCTTGTTAAATCCAGTTAAAATGTACAAACTTTAATTCAGATCTATACTTTTATCAAATATCTAACAAAGCCTATAAGCCTTCTAGAGATTTCTGAATGTTGTTAAAAATATGATAATACCCCTTTGCCATTAAAAACAAAAATTGAAGGTGTGTGTGCACCAATTTTTAATCACAAATTCCCAAAGACTTTTCATTATAATGCCAAAATCTACGCCTTCTTGAATTATTAGGATCTGAACTTTTAATTTTTGTGTTAACTTTCAACTATATTGAGAATATATTACGATAATTTCTTTCTTAAAACTAACTTTTGAATTGCAATTTTGTTATGAATTTTTGCAAAAAATTTGCTATGAAAATTTTATATAAAAATTTTGTTTTAAATGAAAATTTGTAGATTGCTATTTTGTTTTAATTTTTTTCTATTTTATTCTGATTTTATAATATTTTATTCAATTTTTATTTCTTTTGTTATTTTAAATATACAAACCAATGAAAAAACATATGAAAATCTTAATAATTATGTTAAAGAAGAATTGTCTTACATGCACACTTTTCAAGAAAGCCAAAAAATAAAGGGAAGGCATGGAGTTTTGCAAAAAATATAATATTAAAGAAAAAAGGGTTAGATCAAAAAAGAGAGAAAAGAAAATGATATATAAGTAAAATCATAAAGTTTAAAAATACCAAATAAGATCAATAGATTGACTTTATAAGGGATTTGATAACAGTGTGAGTCTAAATTAGGATTTAGATATTTTGATTGAATTTTTTAAGAATTTTCCCTTTTAAAAAAATGGTACAATTTTTACAATTATATTAAATTGGTTGAAATATCGGTTGCCTTTTTTTTTCTTCTTCCATTTTTTTGTTTACGTTGAACTAACTTGTTTTTTCTTTAACTTTATAACCGACATTTGAAACAATTCAATAAAGTTAGTAAAATTGTACCATTTTTAAAAGCTAGGTACTATTAATGAAAACTTCGTTGCCATTGATCCTGCTTTTAATTGGCATATGTGATTAATGAATTGTGCGTCAGAAGTTTATCACTTTTTAGATAGTGATTTCCATATTTTGTAAACAAATACTAAAATAAACATTTAGACAACTTTTCTCTACTAAATAATCCATAAAATTTATACTTTTACTTGATTGATTTGTTTCGGAAGTCATCAATTGATATAAGACTTACTAATTTACTTATTTGCCATGTCATACAATCATCTTGATTGAAGAACCTACGTGTTCTTATTCGGATAATTGCATGTTTGGTAAAGTTTTAGAGAGGAACATTATTGAGAGGCGAATAATAAGATGCTGCTTTTTGTTAGCATGTGATTGAAACATGAATAAAATAAATGATCGGCAAATTTTGACAATATATAAAAATTGAACTAAGTAAAGCTCATCCGATTTTTAATGACTTATTTTGTAGTTTGATTTCTTAGTTAAAATATGGAGGCATAATAGATAAATGATCCATCCAAATAGCTTCTTCTATTTTTTTTTTTACCACAAAAAAGTTTAGGTGGGTTCAGCACTTGTCATCCCACAGGACATAGCCCTAAGGTTCATAGAGTACTTACAAGAGATTTACGAAATCGTCTACTAAAGGAGCCCTCACAACAGCAGAGGGAATCGAACTTGCATCTTTTTAAAATTCTAAATCCGTTCCTTACCATTTATGTCAACTCTCATTGGCTTCTTCTATTTAGATCTTTCTCATTCACCGTATCATCATTCATCACCCAAAAGACCTGGCTTTAATTTCTTGGAGGGTAGTCTTCCAAAATCTATTATGTCTCTCACTTCCCTCACCTGGTTTTCATTTATCGTATAACAGCATCACTGGATCATGGTTTTTTTCCATCCATACTGCAAACAGTAAAAAAAATTACCCATATGCTACACTTTAAAAACTATTTACCCATATAATACACTTAAAATCGGCTTTCAGGAGGGCGAGTATGGAATTACACAGAACTCGCCCAACAGATGGGCGAGTTCCATTGTGCTTGAGCCGAAAATATTTTAAAAATTTAAATTGAATTAATAAAGGAAAAAATATTTTATATTTTTGGATTGATAAAAAAAATATATGAATTCAATGAAATTAATGGGATGGAAGCGTAGACATTATAGCTAGCTTTGGATTAGACAAATTATCGGAAAATTTTATACACTACAATACGAATAGTACAAAACTTTATACACCACAATACGAATTATGTAAAACGCTTGAACAAGCTTTAATGTCCTTTTGCTCCGTTTACTCTACCTGATAATGGAAGATGAGATGATTAGATTAAAGAAATGAATAATAATATTCAATAATTAAAAGAAATAAAAAAAGAAAATAAATATATAAAGAATAAGAGATTAAAAAAGTTAAAAAATCTTTTCTTCCGATTGATTTTCTCAGGCACAAAATTCAAACCATTATATTTTTTAACTTTTTTAATCTCTTCTTCTTTATATATTTATTTTCTTTTTTTATTTCTTTTAATTATTGAATATTATTATTCATTTCTTTAATCTAATCATCTCATCTTCCATTATCAGGTAGAGCGGACAAAGGAAAAGAACATTAAAGCTTGTTCAAGCGTTTTACATAATTCGTATTGTGGTGTATAAAGTTTTGTACTATTCGTATTGTAGTGTATAAAATTTTCCGATAATTCATCTAATCCAAAGCTAGCTATAATGTCTACGCTTCCATCCCATTAATTTCATTGAATTCATATATTTTTTTTATCAATCCAAAAATA
This sequence comes from Vachellia collinsii, assembly GCA_006871305.1. Classification (NCBI taxonomy): domain Eukaryota; kingdom Viridiplantae; phylum Streptophyta; class Magnoliopsida; order Fabales; family Fabaceae; genus Vachellia; species Vachellia collinsii. Next base: position 5,954 of record QFDD01002180.1, on the reverse strand, counting down.
GAAAATATTTTTTCCTTTATTAATTCAATTTAAATTTTTAAAAAATTTTTGCTCAAGCATAGTGGAACTCGCCCAGCAGATCCATTTCCCAGCCTTCCTTGGGGTGCTCAGACAGATATCAAATTCTAAAAACATTCATGTATAATATTACATTAATTATATTTTTATGGAGTCTTATTTAACTCGTCTTTCTCCTCTAACTCCACTTTTACCCCTTTACGTTAATTCTATTTCCTTGACATTTTAATTTTTCAATAACTTTAAAAAGTCATAACTTATACCATACAATTCCAAAATATAACTTAGCTACTTTTACTTCAATAATCTTGTCACTTCACAATTTCTTAACCATCTTAACCAAGTAGTGGCAATATTGAATTCAAATATTTCACAACTAATTAGCATAGGGACCTTTAATTAATCAAGTTTCTAGCTGATTCCCAATAACAATAGCAAAAATCATTATTCTTAACACTAAATCTTCATTCATTTAAATATTCAAACTTGATTTGATTCTTTCCAAGTAGTGCAAGAAATTCTGGACCTCACACCATTTCCTCAAAGCATGTATGAAATCCTCAATCACCCAAAAATCTATAACTTAACACCATGAAGTTTCAAAAATTAGGTTCTCAGCTCAGCTTGCAAGTCTGCTTATGCTTAAAAGGTTTAACTTCATTCATCACTCATTTCAAGGTGTTCTAAACTTAATTCCAGATTTCAAATGCATATATATACATACACTGACACGCATACATGTATGTATATTTCCAGATTTCAAACGCGCGCTCGCGCACACATACATATTTCGTTTTCTGCATCAGATTTCAAAAACCGAAACCCCATTTCCAAGGCAAAAATTTCAAGCTTCTCAGTACATCAAAGCCAGCTACAGAAACGTACATGCAGCAGCAAAATTCCCATTATACACAACAAAAATCATAGGAACCAAAGCCTCTTCTCCTCAAACAAGGTTCCCTATTTTTTTCTGTTAGCAGCAGAGGCGTACGACCAACATGCATGCTTATTCATTGACTATCATAAACCTTAACCACCAAATGTTAGCTCAAATCCAAGGAGTCATGCATTTAAGATCAGAAATGAAAGGAAATGGGGAGATTATTGTGCATACGAAACAGAACCGTGGCTCAGAGCTTCAAAATCCAAAATTTATTACATGCATCACTGGAAAAACAGCTCAAATGCTAAGCACCATCATTATCAAAACGAAAAACCTCAGCTCAGAAATCAATTCCTTGAAAAAAAACAGGGACCTAACTCAGTGAAGCCAAAACCAATTTCTCTCGACACAATGACCCGATGAAATCATCACATGCACGCTTGGCATCTTAAGTAAACTCCATTATGACCTTGCTTTAAGCTAATCAGTGAGCTTATTCTGCTTTACCTCTGATTTTGTCGATTTATTCTAAGCTCAGAACCCATCCCCAAAACACAAACCAGAGACAGAAATGGAAGAGCAGAGCTTACCGGAGTTAGAAACCGTAGTTGCATGCGTTTTCTGGCCTCTTCTCCAATGCATTCCTCGCCTCCGATGGCAAGCTCTCACTGCTCTCTCTCACTTTTGTCGTCTCTTTGTTTCTTGGTGGTTAAAGCTGAGTGAAGAATGAATTAACGAAGGAGAATACAAGATTAAGGGAAAAATGAACTGGAGGCACGGGAGAAAAGCCGAGGACGTGAGTGGCATCAAGTTTTAGCCACATGTGTGGCATGCATGAGTTTATTCATTTTTTTCCTTTTTCCATGATCCAAAATTGCAATAAAATACTCCAATAAGTAACATTTTCCAAATTTAACCCTCAATATAAATAATAATTCTTCTAGTATATTTTTAAGCAATTTATTTATTCTTCTCCAAATTTTCTTTAAATACTTTTGGCTCAAAAATTATTAATAATGGTCCAAAGCTTTGTAATCGATTTTTCAAAACTTCAATTATATTTCATAACATGTTAGTCAAAATTTAGAATGTTACAACATCCAAAGTCAACAAGGGGAATTGGCCGAAGCAGAAGGTAGAGTTCTCATGAAATGGTTGTTTTGCAAATGCAAGTACTTCAACAATGGCATATTCATGTGACTTATCAGAGAGCCATTGAATTTATTCTGAGGAAGGTCAAGATATGTAGGTTCAATCAAGTTGTACAAACTTTCTAGTAGTGAACCTGTTAAAGAATTTTTGGACAAAATGAGGTAACTCAGATGTTTAAAATTTTCAATCCAATTTGGTACTTCACCAAATAGTTGGTTCGAACTTATATCGAACATTCTTAATCCAATACTATTGAGTATCTCACTTGGAAACTTTCCTTTGAAGCTATTGTTGTTGAGATCCATAAACACCAAATACGTGAAATTTGATCCAATGGGTAGACATGGACCACTCAAGTTAATGTTTGGCAACTTCAAAAACCTCAATTCATTGTTAACTTGACCGAATTTTTAGGGCAAGTAACCAGACAAATTATTATTTGATAAGTCAAGATCATGTAGTTGTCTCATTTCACCCATTAAAGCTAAAAAGCCACCTCACAATGAAGTTGAAGACATTTTAAGAGAAATCAAATTGGGAAAATTGAAGTCAATATGAGAAGGGGTTTCATCTTGGATGGGGTTAGAGGAAATATCAAAAGATTCCATTTGAAGTAATTTGGAGGTGGAATTGAGTTCAAAGGGACCGGTTAACAAGTTATGAACCAGATTGAAACTACTTAACTGTGTGTTGTTTGTCAAAATCCAGGATGGGAAAATTCATGAAATGTTCATGCAGCCAAGTTCTAGATCAAGCAAGCCATTATGATTCAGGAGAAAAGTAGGCATTATGTTATGTTGGGTTTGTTCAGATTGCAGTTGATGATATTGAAAAGCCTCAATTGGAAGGAAGGGATAAAAGGGGGATTCCCAGTTTCAAGCTTGAGATTGGTGTTAGAGCTTGAAATGAAAATGGTTATGAGGTTGCAGTGGTTGGCATGCAAAGAGAGTGAGATGAGCCACCAAAATAGACATCGGAAAGAGAGAATTTCTAGTAGAGACCGTAAGAGAATGGAAAAGTGAGGAAGGAAAGGCTCCTTCAAAGCTATTATATGCAAGATTCAATACATGGAGAGACGTTAAATTGCTAAGGCATGCAGGAAGTTGGCCTCAAATTTATTGTTGGTAAAATCCAAGATTACAAGATGCTTCTTATTGCACAAGCCTCCTGCAGCATACATTTTTTTTTCATTAAATGTATTTAGCTAGTCAATCAATAAAGAAAATTATGAAACTTAAAGTGATATATAGCTTTCAACTTTAAGATGAACTAATATTTTTCAAAACTTGGTTTACGTCGCTATTTTTTTTTTTTCATCTAAAATACAAGTGGGCATCCTTCCATTAGAGGCAATACTACTCAAGGCAGTATTATACATTAAATATATATACCTCTTCTAGCTAATAGCTGGACTTTGAACCTTGGCTTTTTATGCAAAACCAAATTTATGCTTCTTCCCTCTCTATGATGAAAAAACCAAAAGCAACAAATTTTTGCTTCTATCTTACCGTGGCTCTTTATGTAAAAGCCAACTTATCCCACAATAAATACAAGCATCATTAAAAAACGAACAAATTCACTTTTCACAGTTGAGATACACGTTTCGGCTTCAAAACTTGATTCTAAACACATCTCTCTCCACAGTGGAAAAATAAAAAACAACCTGTTTCTATTTCTATTGTACTATGGTTTTTATGAAAAAGCCAAATTGTCCCACCATAAATACAAACATCATTCAAAAGTACAAAAAAAAAAAAAATCACTTTTGGTGGTTCATATGCGTGTTTGGACCTGCAAACGTAATCCCAAACACACTTTTTGTGACTATTTAGATTAGTTTATTTTAAATGATTTTAAGGAGTTTTATGTATGTAAAAAGAATTGTATTTCAATTTGCATGAAAATGATTTTGAGTGTTTCAAGTAGAGTTTCATGCAATGAATTTAAAACTGGACCGACGACCTGGTCACCCAACCGGTCTGGTCCCATCCATAACCCAAGATTTTGCTGATCTGGGATGAACCGGTGTGACTCAGGGTGAACTGGTTCTAAACCGAGTAAACCGAGGCAAACTGGTCCTAACCTGGGTCTGACTCATTTTTTTTGAAAGAAAATCTGATTTTTTTTATTTTTTTTCTCAGTAAACTTGTATTACCTTTAATTGAATTTATTGTTTTAGTTTGTCATCATATTGATAAATTCTTACTTTTATTTTTTAGATTACTAAATCAAACTACCACTGACTATTATTGATTTTGTTTTAATGTCTCATTATTTTGTTATTTGCAACTTTTGAAGGATTATAAGAATAAACATATATTCTCAATATTGTATTTTATTATTGTTATAATTAAACAGTTGTTTGAGACATGTATGCATCAAAACATTATATAGTTAGTTTCCGTTTTATTTAAATATTATAATATTAATTTGTTCATAATCAAATATGAGTATTTTGTTATTAAATTATACTATTTTGTTATGACCGGTCTGACCAACTAACTCTTAACTCACTATCTTGATCAGTTCAGAAGTCGATCCGATTTTTAATATGTTGGTTTTATGTATCTAGCTACCTCCATCAGCACCAGTGATGGCTATCCCTCTCCGGGTCAAGCTTATCACCACCACCAAACACCATCGCTCGAATATCCTACCACCGTTCAAGATTCATCACACATCACAGACACCAAAAGTAAGGATGAATGTTTCTGCAAAGGATGGTAGGTTTCTCTCTCTTCAATTTCTATTGACTTTTTTTTCATGAACTCAGACTAGTCCGCCCGAATCAGCTAGTGACTCAGCGACTTGGCCAAAAACCAGTCTAGGTCAACTGTTGACCTTGAGTCATGGCAACTCGGTTTGACCCGTCCTGACCCGCAATCACCTGATTGCAACTCGAACGATCTGCCTGAGTTACATTATTTTTAAAGGGAAAGGGATAATCAAAAAAAAATTTTGAACCCTCAGTGGCCAGTCTCAAATCTTAGAAAGAGCCAAAGAATTCACTCTTGTGTCCTCCCTCTGCGTGCGAAAAGCTCTATTTTCTTCTCCGCTGTTGTCACTAGCGAATGCTTCCATTGTCTTCTTTGTTTGCTTCTCTTCCTTTCTCTATCTCTGCTCCGTTGTCGCGTGGATACAATGAACTGGTAATGAGAAGACAGTAAAATGTAGAGTGTAACCTGTCTCTCCCGTGGCTCTTTGGCAATGTTCTTCTTGAGCATTTCATAGTGTGGTGGGTTTGAGACTGTGTACTCAAAGACTATGGGATTAGGTGAAGACTGTGGGAGAGATGCTTTTGTACCCTCAGCCTATAAACAGTAAAAAAAATATCCCTAAATGCTACACTTTTAAAAACATTTACCCATTACTTTTATTTTTTAGATTACTAAATCAAACTACCACTGACTATTATTGATTTTGTTTTAATGTCTCATTATTTTGTTATTTGCAACTTTTGAAGGATTATAAGAATAAACATATATTCTCAATATTGTATTTTATTATTGTTATAATTAAACAGTTGTTTGAGACATGTATGCATCAAAACATTATATAGTTAGTTTCCGTTTTATTTAAATATTATAATATTAATTTGTTCATAATCAAATATGAGTATTTTGTTATTAAATTATACTATTTTGTTATGACCGGTCTGACCAATTAACTCTTAACTCACTATCTTGATCAGTTCAGAAGTCGATCCGATTTTTAATATGTTGGTTTTATGTATCTAGCTACCTCCATCAGCACCAGTGATGGCTATCCCTCTCCTGGTCAAGCTTATCACCACCACCAAACACCATCGCTCGAATATCCTACCACCGTTCAAGATTCATCACACATCACAGACACCAAAAGTAAGGATGAATGTTTCTGCAAAGGATGGTAGGTTTCTCTC